>JASDQU010010696.1:102367-130799 GCA_032191745.1 Picea mariana
GAAATGGAGAAATTTGCGTTTCAACCCATAATCCCACTTCGTTCAATCTTGGGCCTAGAACGTGACCCAAAGTAGGATAAAAGTGGCCCAAGAACTACACGTCTTCTCCCGCAATCAAAACTATAGTGTACAACTCTCAAATGGGTATCCAAATATTATTTCATTCGTGGAAATAGAGAATTTGCGTTTCGACCAATAATCCCACTTCATTCAAACTTGGGCCTAGAACGTGACCTGAAGTTGACAAAAAATGACCTAAGAACTAGATGTCTTCACCCGCAATCAAGACTGTAGCGTACAACTCTGAAATGGGTATCGAGATATGATTTGATACGTGGAAACATAGAACTTTGCGTTTCAAACCATAAACCCACTTCGTTCAAACTTGGGCCTCGAACGTGACCCGAAGTTGAGAAAAAGCGGCCCAAGAACTGCACGTGTTCGCCCGCAATCAAGAATGTAGTGTACAGATGTCAAATGGGTATCCAAATATGACTTCATACGTAGAAACAAAGAACTTTGCGTTTCAACCCATAATCCCACTTCGTTTAAACTTGGGCCTAGAACGTGACCTGAAGTTGAGAAAAAGTGGCCCAAGAACTACGTGTCTTCGCCCGCAATCAAGACTGTAGTGTACAACTCGCAGATGGGTATCCAAATATGATTTCATACATGGAAATAAAGAACATTGCGCTTCAACCCATAATCCCACTTCGTTCAAACTTGGGCCTAGAATGGGACCCGAAGTTGAGAAAAAGCGGACCAAGAATTACGCGTCTTCACCCGCAATCAAGACTGTAGTGTACAAGTCTCAAATGGGTATCCACATATTATTTCATACGTGGAAATAGAGAATTTGCATTACAACCCATAATCCCACTTCGTTCAAACTTGGGCCTAGAACGTGACCTGAAGTTAACAAAAAATGGGCTAAGAACTACACGTCTTCGCCCGCAATCAATACTGTAGCCTACAAATCTCAAATAGGTATCCAAATATTATTTCATACGTGGAAACATAGAACTTTGCGCTTCAAATCATAAACCCACTTCATTCAAAATTGGGCCTAGAACGTGACCCGAAGTTGAGAAAAATTGGCACAAGAACTACACGTCTTCGCTCGCAATCAAGACTGTAGTGTACAACTCTCAAATGGCTATCCAAATGTGTTTTCATACGTGGAAACGAAGAACTTTGTGTTTCAACCCATAATCCCACTTCGTTAAAACTTGGAAAATTGAACGTGACCTGAAGTTGAGAAAAAGCGGCCCAAGAACTACAATTCTTCACCCGCAATAAAGACTATAGTGTACAACTCTCAAATGGGTATCGAAATATGATTTCATACATGGAAACAAAGAACTTTGCATTTCAAACCATAACCCCACTTCGTTCAAACTTGGGCCTAGAACGTGACCCGAAGTTGAGAAAAAGTGGCCCAAGAACTACGCATCTTCACCCGCAATCAAGAATGTAGTGTACAACTGTCAAATGGGTGTCCAAATATGATTTCATACGTGGAAACGAAGAACTTTGTGTTTCAACCCATAATCCCACTTTGTTGAAACTTGGGCCTAGAACGTGACCCGAAGTTGAGAAAAAGCGGCCCAAGAACTACGCGTCTTTGCCCGCAATGAAGATTGTAGTGCACAACTCCCAAATGGGTATCCAAATATGATTTCATACGTGGAAACAAAGAACATTGCGTTTTGACCCATAATCCCACTTCGTTCAAACTTGGGACTAGAACATGACCCGAAGTTGAGAAAAAGCAACCCAAGAACTACGCGTCTTTGCCCGCAATCAAGACTGTAGTGTACAACTCTCAAATGGGTATCCAAATATGATTTCATACGTGGAAACGGAGAGCTTTGTGTTTCAACCCATAATCCCACTTCGTTGAATCTTGGGCCTAGAACTTGACCCAATGTTGATAAAAAGCGGCCCAAGAACTACACATCTTTGCCTGCAATCAAGATTATAGTGTAGAACTCTTAAATGGGTATCCAAATATGATTCATACGTGGAAACAAAGAACTTTGCGTTTCAACCCATAATCCCACTTCATTGAAACTTGGGTCTAGAACGTGACCCAATGTTGATAAAAAGCGACTCAAGAACTACGCGTCTTTGCCCGCAATCAAGATTGTAGTGTAGAACTCTCAAATTGGTATACGAATATGATTTCAAACATGGAAACGAAGAACTTTGGGTTTCAATCCATAATCCCACTTCGTTGAAACTTGGGCCTAGAACGTGACCCGAAGTTGAGAAAGAGTCGCACGAGAACTACGTATCTTACCCCGTAATCAAGACTGTAGTGTACAACTCTCAAATGGGTATCCACATATGATTTCATACGTGGAAACGAAGAACTTTGGGTTTCAACCCATAATCCCACTTCATTCAAACTTGGGCCTAGAATGTGCCCAGAAGTTGAGAAAAAGAGGCCCAAGAACTACACGTCTTCGCCCGCAATCAAGACTGTAGTGTAGAACTCTCAAATTGGTATCCAAATATGATTTCATACGTGGAAACAGAGAACTTTGCGTTTCAACCCATAATCCCACTTCGTTCAAACTTGGGCCTAGAACGTGACTTGAAGTTGAGAAAAAGTGGCCCAAGAACTACACGTCTTTGCTTGTAATCAAGACTGTAGTGTACAACTCTCAAAGGGGCATCCAAATATGATTTCATACGTGGAAATAGAGAACTTTGCGTTTCAAACCATAATCCCACTTCATTCAAACTTGGGCATAGAACGTGACCCAATGTTGATAAAAAGCGGCCCAAGAACTACGCGTCTTCGCCCGCAATCAAGACTGCAGTGTACACCTCTCAAATGGGTATCCAAATATGATTTCATACATGGAAATGGAGAACTTTGTCTTTCAACCCATAATCCCACTTCATTCTAACTTGGGTGGAGAACGTGACCCAAAGGTGAGAAAAGGCGGCCCAAGAACTACACTTATTCGCCCCCAATTGAGACTGTAGTGTACAAATCTCAAATGGATATCCAAATATGATTTCATACATGGAAAAAGAGAATTTTACGTTTCAACCCATAATCCCACTTCGTTCAAACTTGGGACTAGAACATGACCTGAAGTTAAGAAAAAACGGCCCAAGAACTACGCTTCTTCGCCCACAATCAAGACTGTAGTGTACAACTCTCAAATGGGTATCCCAATATGATTTCATACATGGAAACGAAGAACTTTGTGTTTCAACCCATAATCCTACTTCTTTCAAACTTGGGCTTAGAACGTGAACCGAAGTTGAGAAAAAGCGGCCCAAGAACTACGCGTCTTTGCCCGCAATCAACACTGTAGTGTACAACTCTTAAATGGGTATCCAAATATGATTTCATACATGGAAACAAAGAACATTGCGTTTCAACCCATAATCCCACTTCGTTCAAACTTGGGCCTAGAACGTAACCCGGAGTTTAGAAAGAGCAGCCCAAGAACTAAACGTCTTCGCCGACAATCAAGATTGTAGTGTACAACTCTGAAATGGGTATCCAAATATGATTTCATATGTGGAAACGAAGAACTTTGCGTTTCAACCCATAATCCGACTTTGTTCAAACTTGGGCCTAGAACGTGACCCAAAGTTGAGATAAAGCGGCCCAAGAACTACACGTCTTCGACCACAATCAAGACTGTAGTGTACAACTCTCAAATGGGTATCCAAATATGATTTCATACGTGGAAACATAGAACTTTGCGTTTCAACCCATAATCCCAATTCGTTCAAACTTGGGCCTAGAAAGTGACCTGAAATTAAGAAAAAGCAGCCCAAGAACTACGTGTCTTCACCCACAATCAAGACTGTAGTGTACAACTCTGAAATGGGTATTCAAATATGATTTCATACGTGGAAACGAGGAACTTTTCATTTCAACCCATAATCCCACTTCATTCAAACTTGAGCGTAGAACGTGACCCGAAGCTGAGAAAAAGCGGCCCAAGAACTACAGGTCTTCGCCCGCAATCAAGACTGTAGTGTACAACTCTCAAATGGGTATCCAAACATAATTTCATACGTGGAAACAGAGAACTTTGTGTTTCAACCCATAATCCCACTTCATTTAAAATTGGGCCTAGAACATAACCTGAAGTTTAGAAAGAGCAGCCCAAGAACTACACGTCTTCGCCCACAATCAAGATTGTAGTGTACAACTCTCAATTGGGTATCCAAATATGATTTCATAAGTGAAAATAGGGAACATTGCGTTTAAACCCATAATCCCACTTCGTTCAAACTTGGGCCTAGAATGTGACCCGAAGTTGAGATAAAGTGACCCAAGAACTACATGTCTTCGCCCACAATCAAGACTGTAGTGTACAACTCTCAAATGGGTATCCAAATATGATTTCATACATGGAAACATAGAACTTTGCGTTTCAACCCATAATCCCAATTCGTTCAAACTTGGGCCTAGAACGTGACCTGAAATTAAGAAAAAGCGTCCCAAGAACTACATGTCTTCACCCGCAATCAAGACTGTAATGTACAACTCTCAAATGGGTATTCAAATACGATTTCATACATGGAAACAGAGAACTTTGCATTTCAACCCATAATCCCACTTCGTCCAAACTTGGGCGTAGAACGTGACCCGAAGTTGAGAAAAAGCGGCCCAAGAACTACAGGTCTTCGCCCGCAATCAAGACTATAGTGTACAACTCTCAAATGGGTATCCAAACATAATTTCATACGTGGAAACAAAGAAATTTGTGTTTCAACCCATAATCCCACTTTGTTTAAAATTGGGCCTAGAACGTGACTCGAAGTAGGATAAAAGCAGCCCAAGAACTGAATGTCTTTGCCCACAATCAAGACTGTAGTGTACAACTCTCAAATGGCTATGCAAATATTATTCATACGTGGAAACAAAGAATCTGTGTTTCGACCCATAATCCCACTTCATTAAAACTTGGGCCTAGAATGTGACCTGAAGTTGAGAAAAAATGGCCCAAGAACTACAATTCTTCGCTCGCAATCAACATTGTAGTGTACAACTCTCAAATGGGTATCCAAATATGATTTCATATGTCGACGCATAGAACTTTGCGTTTCAACCCATAATACCACTTCGTTCTAAGATAGGCCTAGAACGTGACCCGAAGCTGAGAAAAAGCGGCCCAAGAACTACGTGTCTTCGTTCACCATCAAGATTGTAGTGTACAACTCTCAAATGGGTATCCAAATATGATTTCGTACGTTGAAACAAAGAACTTTCCGTTTCAGCCCATAATCCCACTTTGTTCAAACTTGGGCCTAGAACGTGTTGAGAAAAAGCATCCCATACATGGAAACGAAGAACTTTGCATTTCAACCGATAATCCCACTTCGTTCAAACTTGGGCCTATAACGTGACCTGAAGTTCAGAAAAAGAGGCTAGAGAACTACGCGTTTTCACCCACAATGAAGACTGTAGTTTACAACTCTCAAATGGGTATCCAGATATGATTTCATACGTGGAAAAAAAGAACTTTGCGTTTCAACTCATAATCCTACTTCGTTCAAATTTTGGCCAAGAATATCACCTGAACATGAGAAAAAATGGCCCAATAACTACGCATCTTTGTCCGCAATGAAGTCTGTAGTGCACAACTGTAAAATGGGTATCCAAATATAATTTCATATGTTGAAATGATGAACTTTGCGTTTCAACCCATAATCCCACTTCATTCAAACTTGGGCCTAGAACATGACCCGAAGTTGAGAAAAAGCGGCCCCAGAACTATGCGTCTTCGCCCGCAATCAAAATTGTAGTGTACAACTCTCAAATGGGTATCCAAATATGATTTCATACGTGGAAAAGGAGAACTTTGTGTTTCAAACCATAATCCCACTTCGTTCAAACTTGGGCCTAGAACGTGACATGAAGTTGAGAAAAAGCGGCCCAAGAACTACGCGTCTTCGCCCGCAATTAACACTGTAGTGTACAACTCTCAAATGGGTATCCAAATATGATTTCATATGTTGAAACATAGAACTTTGCGTTTCAACCCATAATCCAACTTCTTTCAAACATGGGCCTAGAACGTGACCCGAAGTTGAGAAAAAGCGGCCCAAGAACTACGCGTCTTCGCCCACAATCAAGACTATAGTGTACAACTCTCAAATGGGTATCCAAATATGATTTCATACGTGGAAACAAAGAAATTTGTGTTTCAACCCATAATCCCACTTCGTCCAAGCTTGGGCGTAGAACGTGACCCAAAGTTGAGAAATAGCGACCGAAGAACTACACGCCTTCGCCCGCAATCAAGACTGTAGTTTACAACTCTCAAATGGGTATCCAAATATGATTTCATATGTGGAAAGGGAGAAATTTGTGTTTCAACCCATAATCCCACTTCGTTCAAACTTGGGCCTAGAACGTGACCCAAAGTAGTACAAAAGTGGCCCAAGAACTACACGTCTTCGCCCACAATCAAGACTATAGTGTACAACTCTCCAAAATGGTATCCAAATATGATTTCATACGTGGAAACATAGAACTTTGCGTTTCAACCCATAATCCTGCTTCATTCAAACATGGGACTAGAACGTGACCCGAAGTAGAGAAAAAGCAGCCCAGGATCTACACTTCTTCGCCTGCAATTGAGATTGTAGTGTACAACTCTCAAATGGGTATCCAAATATGTTTCCATACGTGGAAACATAGAACTTTGCATTTCAACCCATAATCCCACTTCGTTCAAACTTGGGCCTTGAACGTGACCCGAAGTAGCATAAAAGTGGCCCAAGAACTACACGTCTTCGCCCACAATCAAGACTGTAATGTACAACTCTCAAATGGGTATCCAAATATGATTTCATACGTGGAAACGAAGAACTTTGCATTTCAACCCATAATCCCACTTTGTTCAAACTTGGGCCTACAATGTGACCCGAAGCTGAGAAAAAGGGGCCCAAGAACTACGTGTCTTCGCCCACAATAAAGACTGTAGTGTGCAACTGTCAAATGGGTATCCAAATATGATTTCATACGTGGAAACGAAGAACGTTGTGCTTCAACCCATAATCCCACTTCGTTAAAACTTGGGCCTAAAACATGACCCGAAGTTGAGAAAAAGCAGCCCAAGAAATACATGTCTTCGCTCACAATCAAGACTGTAGTGTAGAACTCTCAAATGGGTATCCAAATATAATTTCATACGTGGAAATGGAGAACTTTGTGTTTCAACCCATAATCCCACTTCATTCAAACTTGGACCTAGAACGTGATCTGAAGTTGAGAAAAAGCGGCCCAAGAACTACACGTCCTCACCTGCAATAAATATTGTAGTGTACAACTCTCAAATGGGTATCCAAATATGATTTCATACGTGGAAACAAAGAACTTTGCATTTCAACCCATAATCCCACATCATTTAAACTTGGGCTTAGAACGTGACCCGAAGTAGCATAAAAGTGGCCCAAGAACTACACGTCTTCGCCCACAATCAAGACCGTAGTGTACAACTCTCAAATGGGTATCCAAATATGATTTCGTACGTGGAAATAGAGAACCTTGCGTTTCAACCGATAATCCTACTTCCTTCAAACTTGGGCCTAGAACGTGACCCGAAGTTGACAAAAAACGGCCCAAGAACTACACTTCTTCGGCCACAATCAAGATGATAGTGTACAACTCTAAAATGGGTATCCAAATATGATTTCATACATGGAAATAGAGAACTTTGTGTTTCAACCCATAATCCCACTTTGTTCTAACTTGAGCCTAGAACGTGACCCGAAGGTGAGAAAAGGCAGCCCAAGAACTACACGTCTTCACCCCCAATCAAGACTGTAGTGTACAACTCTCATATGGCTATCCAAATATGATTTCATACGTGGAAAAAAATAACTTTCCGTTTCAAGCCATAATCCCACTTCGTTCAAACTAGGGCCTAGAACGTGACCCGAAGTTGAGAAAAAGCAGCTCAATAACTACACATCTTCGCCCGCAATCAAGACTGTAGTGTACAACTCTCAATTGGGTATCCAAATATGATTTCATACGTGGAAACATAGAACTTTTCATTTCAAACCATAATCCCAGTTTGTTCAAACTCGGGCCTAGAACGTGACCCGAAGTTGAGAAAATGCAGCCCAAGATCTACGCGTCTACGCCCGCAATCAAAACTGTAGTGTACAACTCTCAAATGCGTATCCAAATATGATTTCATACATGGAAATGGAGAAATTTGTGTTTCATCCCATAATCCCACTTCGTCTAAACTTGGGCATAGAACGTGACCAGAAGTTGAGAAAAAGCGACCCAAGAACTACATGTCTTCACCCGCAATCAAGACTGTAGTTTACAACTCTCAAATGGGTATCCAAATATGATTTCATATGTGGAAACAGAGAAATTTGCGTTTCAACCCATAATCCCACTTAGTTCAAACTTGGGCCTAGAGCGTGATCCGAAGTAGCATAAAAGTGGCCCAAGAACTACACGTTTTCGCCCGGAATCAAGACTGTAGTGTACAACTCTCAAATGGGTATCCAAATATTATTTCATATGTGGAAACAGAGAAATTTGTGTTTGAAGCCATAATCCCATTTCGTTCAAACTAGGGCCTAGAACGTGACCCAAAGTTGAGATAAAGCGGCCCAAGAACTAGACATCTTCACTCGCAATAAGGACTATAGTGTACAACTCTCAAATGGGTATCCAAATATGATTTCATATGTGGAAATGAAGAACTTTGTGTTTCAACCCATAATCCCACTTCGTTCAAACTTTGGCCTAGAACGTGACCCAATGTTGAGAAAAAGCGGCCCAATAACTACACATCTTCGCCTGCAATCAAGACTGTAGTGTACAACTCTCAAATGGGTATCCAAATATGATTTCATACGTGTAAACAAAGAACTTTGCATTTCAACCCATAATCCCAGTTCGTTCAAACTTTGGCCTAGAACGTGACCCAAAGTTGCGAAAAAGCGGCCCAAGAACTACGCATCTTTGCCCACAATCAAGACTGTAGTGTACAACTCTCAAATGGGTATCCAAATATGTTCTTATACGTGGAAATGAAGAAATTTGCGTTTCAACCCATAATCCCACTTCGTCCAAACTTGGGCGTAGAACGTGACCCGAAGTTGAGAAAAAACAACCCAAGAACTACACGTCTTCGCCCACAATCTAGAATGTAGTTTACAACTCACAAATGGGTATCCAAATATGATTTCATACGTGGAAACCTAGAACTTTGCGTTTCAACCCATAATCCTGCTTCATTCAAACTTGAGAAAAGAACGTGACCCGAAGTTGAGAAAAAACAGCCCAGAAACTACACTTCTTCGCACGTAATAGAGACTGTAGTATACATCTCTCAAATGGGTATCCAAATATCTTTTCATACGTGGAAACAGAGAACTTTGCGTTTCAACCCATAATCCCACTTCGTTCAAACTTGGGCCTAGAATGTGACCCGAAGTTGAGAAAAAACGGCCCAAGAACTACAAGTCTTCGCCAGCAATCAAGACTATAGTGTACAACTCTCAAATGGGTATCCAAATATGATTTCATAAGTGGAAACAAAGAACGTTGTGTTTCGACCCATAACCCCACTTCGCTGAAACTTGGGTCTAGAACGTGACCCGAAGTTGAGAAAAAGCGGCCCAAGAAGTACGCGTTTATGCCCGCACTAAAGACTATAGTGTAAAACTATCAAATGGGTATCCAAATATGATTTCATACGTGGAAACGAAGAACTTTGTAATTCAACCCATAATCCCACTTCGTTAAAACTTGGGCGTAGAACTTGACCCAAAGTTGAGAAAAAAGTGGCCCAAGAACTACACATCTTCGCCCGCAATCAAGACTGTAGTGTACAACTCTCAAATGGGTATCCAAATATGATTTCATACATGGAAACGAAGAACTTTGTGTTTCAACCCATAATCCCACTCCGTTCAAACTTGGGCCTAGAACATGACCCGAAGTTTAGAAAAAGTGACTCAAGAACTACACGTCTTCGCCTGCAATCAAGAATGTAGTGTAAAACTCTCAAATGGGTATCCAAATATGATTTCATACATGGAAACAAAGAACATTGTGTTTCAACCCATAATCCCACTTTGTTAAAACTTGGTCCTAGAGTGTGACCCGAAGTTGAGAAAAAGTGGCCCAAGAACTACGCGTCTTCGCCCGCAATCAAGATTGTAGTGTACAAATCTCAAATGGCTATCGAAATATGTTTTCATAGGTGGAAGCAGAGAACTTTCCGTTTCAACCCATAATCCCACTTCGTTCAAACTTGGGCCTAGAACATGACCTGAAGTTGAGAAAAAGCGGCCCAAGAACTACACATCTTCGCCCGCAATCAAGATTGTAGTGTAGAACTCTCAAATGGGTATCCAAATATAATTTCATACGTGGAAACTGAGAGCTTTGTGTTTCAGCCCATAATACCACTTCGTTCAAACTTGGGCCTAAAACGTGACCCAATGTTGATAAAAAGCGGCCCAAGAACTGCACGTCTTCACCGACAATCAAGATTGTAGTGTACAACTCTCAAATGGTTATCCAAATATGATTTCATATGTGGAAATGAAGAACTTTGCGTTTCAACCCATACTCCCACTTCGTTGAAACTTGGGCCTATAAGAACGTGACATGAACTTGAGAAAAAACCGCCCAAGAACTACATGTCTTCGCCCGCAATCAAGACTGTAGTGTAAAACTCTCAAATGCGTATCCAAATATGATTTCATACGTGGAAACAAAGAACATTGCATTTCAACCCATAATCCCACTTCGTTCAAGCATGGGCCTAGAACGTGACCCAAAGTTGAGGAAAAGTGGCCCAATAACTACGCTTCTTTGCCCACAATGAAGACTATAGTGTACAACTCTCAAATGGGTTTCCAAATATGATTTTATATGTGGAAACAAAGAACTTTGCATTTCAACCCATAATCCCAGTTCGTTCAAACTTGGGCCTAGAACACGACATGAAGTTGAGAAAATGCAGCCCAAGATCTACGCGTCTTCGCCCGCAATCAAGACTGTAGTGTACAACTCTAAAATGTGTATCCAAATATGATTTCATACATGGAAACAAAGAAATTTGCGTTTCATCCCATAATCCCACTTTGTCCAAACTTTGGCGTAGAACGTGACCCGAAGTTGAGAAAAAGTGGCCCAAGAACTACACGTGTTTACCCGCAATCAAGACTGTAGTTTACAACTCTCAAATGGGTATCCAAATATGATTTCATATGTGGAAACATAGAACTTTGCATTTCAACCCATAATCCGACTTCATTCAAACTTGGGCCTAGAACGTGACCCGAAGTAGTATAAAAGTGGCCCAAGAACTACACGTTTTCGCCCGCAATCAAGACTGTAGTGTACAACTCTCAAATGGGTATTCAAATATGATTTCATACGTGGAAACGGAGAAATTTGCATTTCAACCCATAATCCCACTTCGTCCAAACTTGGGCGTAGAACGTGACCCGAAGTTGAGAAAAAGCGGCCCAAGAACTACAGGTCTTCGCCTGCAATCAAGACTGTAGTGTACAACTCTCAAATGGGTATCCAAACATAATTTCATATGTGGAAACAAAGAACTTTGTGTTTCAACCCATAACCCCACTTCATTTAAAATTGGGCCTAGAACGTCACCCGAAGTAGGATAAAAGCAGCCCAAGAACTACATGTCTTCGCCCACAATCAAGACTGTAGTATACAATTCTCAAATGGCTATCCAAATATTATTCATACGTGGAAACAAAGAATTTGTGTTTCGACCCATAATCCCACTTCGTTAAAACTTGGGCCTAGAACGTGACGTGAAGTTGAGAAAAAACGCCCCAAGAACTACAATTCTTCGCTCGCAATCAACATAGTAGTGTACAACTCTCAAATGGGTATCCAAGTATGATTTCATACGTCGAAGCATAGAACTTTGCGTTTCAACCCATAATACCACGTAGTTCTAACATGGGCCTAGAACGTGACCCGAAGTTGAGAAAAAACGGCCCAAGAACTACACTTCTTCATCCACAATCAAGATTGTAGTGTACAACTCTCAAATGAGTATCCAAATATGATTTCGTACGTTGAAACAGAGAACTTTCCGTTTCAACCCATAATCCCACTTTGTTCAAACTTGGGCCTAGAACGTGACCCAGAGTTGAGAAAAAGAAGCCCAAGAACTACGCGTCTTCGCCTGCAATGAAAACTATAGTGTACAACTCTCAAATTGGTATCCAAATATGATTTTATACGTGGAAACAAAGAATAATCCAACTTCGTTAAAACTTGGGCCTAGAACGTGACCCGAAGTTGAGAAAAAGTGGACCATGAACTACGGGTCCTCGCCCACAATAGAGATTGTAATATAAATCTCTCAAATGGGTATCCAAATATGATTTCATACATGGAAACGAAGAACTTTGTATTTCAACCGATAATCCCACTTCGTTCAAACTTGGGCCTATAACGTGACTTGAAGTTGAGAAAAAGAGGCTCAAGAACTATGCGTTTTCACCCACAATCAAGACTGTAGTTTACAACTCTCAAATGGGTATACATATATGATTTCATACATGGAAAAAAAGAACTTTGCGTTTCAACTCATAATCCTACTTCGTTCAAATTTTGGCCAAGAACGTCACCTAAACTCGAGAAAAAATGGCCCAAGAACTACGCATCTTTGTACGCAATGAAGTCTGTAGTGTATAACTGTAAAATGGGTATCCAAATATAATTTCATATGTGGAAACGATGAACTTTGCGTTTCAACCCATAATCCCACTTCGTTCAAACTTGGGCCTAGAACATGACCCGAAGTTGAGAAAAGCGGCCCAAGAACTATGCGTCTTCGCCCGCAATCAAAATTGTAGTGTACAACTCTCAAATGGGTATCCAAATATGATTTCATACGTGGAAAAGGAGAACTTTGTGTTTCAAACCATAATCCCACTTCGTTCAAACTTGGGCCTAGAATGTGACCCGAAGTTGAGAAAAAGCGGCACAAGAACTATGCGTCTTTGCCCGCAATTAAGACTGTAGTGTACAACTCTCAAATGGGTATACAAATATGATTTCATATGTTGAAACATAGAACTTTGCGTTTCAACCCATAATCCAACTTCTTTCAAACATGGGCCTAGAACGTGACCCGAAGTTGAGAAAAAGCGGCCCAAGAACTACACGTCTTCGCCCGCAATCAAGACTGTAGTGTACAACTCTCAAATGGGTATCCAAATATGATTTCACACATGGAAACAAAAAAATATGCTTTTGAACTCATAATCCCACTTGGTTCAAACTTGGGTCTAGAACGTGACCCGAAGTTTAGATAAAGCGGCCCAAGAACTACGCGTCTTCGCCCGCAATCAAGACTGTAGTGTACAACTCTCAAATGGTTATCCAAATATGATTTCATACATCAAAACAAAGAACTTTTCTTTTCAACCCATAATCCCACTTCGTTCAAACTTGGGCCAAGAACATGACCCAAAGTTGAGATAAAGCAGCCCAAGAACTACACGTCTTAGCCCACAATCAAGACTGTAGTGTACAACTCTCAAATGGGTATCCAAATACGATTTCATACATCGAAACAAAGAACTTTGTGTTTCAACCCATAATACCACTTCGTTCAAACTTGGGCCTAGAACGTGACCCAAAGTTGAGAAAAAGTGGCCCAAGAACTACACATCTTCGCCCTCAATCAAGACCGTAGTGTACAACTCTCAAATGGGTATCCAAATATGATTACATACGTGGAAACACAGAACTTTGCGTTTCAACCCATAAACCCACTTCATTCAAATTTCGGCCTAGAACGTGACCCGAAGTTGAGAAAAAGCAGCCTAGTGAACAAATGTCAAATGGGTATCCAAATATGATTTCATATGTTGAAACGAAGAACTTTGTGTTTCAACCCATAATCCCACTTCGTTAAAACTTTGGCCTAGAACGTGACCCGAAGTTATAAAAAAGCAACCCAAGAACTACGCCTCTTCGCCCGCAATCAAGACTGTAGTGTACAACTCTCAAATGGGTATCCAAATATGTTTTCATACATGTAAACAAAGAACATTGCGTTTCAACCCATAATCCCACTTTGTTCAAACTTGGGCCTAGAATGTGACCCGAAGTTGAGAAAAACCGGCCCAACAACTATGCTTCTTCGCCCGCAATGAAGACTCTAGTGTACAACTCTCAATTGGGTATCCAAATATGATTTCATACGTGGAAACGAAGAACTTTGCGTTTCAACCCATAATCCCACTTCGTTCAAACTTGGGCCTAGAACGTGACCCGAAGTTGAGAAAAAGCGGCCCATGAACTACACGTCTTCGCCCGCAACCAAGCTTGTAGTGTACAACTCTCAAATGGGTATCCAAATATGATTTCATATCTGGAAACAAAAAACTTTGCGTTTAAACCCATAATCCCACTGTGTTCAAACTTTGGCCTAGAACGTGACCCGAAGGTGAGAAAAGGTGGCCCAAGAACTACAGGTTTTCGCCCCCAATCAAGACTGTAGTGTACAACTCTCAAATGCGTATCCAAATATGATTTCATACATGGAAAAAGAGAACTTTGCATTTCAAGCCATAATCCCACTTCGTTCAAACTGGGGCCTAGAACGGTACCCGAAGTTTAGATAAAGCGGCCCAAGAACTACACATCTTCTCCCGCAATCAAGACTGTAGTGTACAACTCTGAAATGGGTATCCAAATATGATTTCATACGTGCAAACGAAGAACTTTGTGTTTCAACCCATAATCTCACTTCGTTCAAACTTTGGCCTAGAACGTGACCCAAACTTGAGAAAAAGCGGCCCAATAACTACACATCTTCGCCCACAATCAAGACTGTAAGGTACAACTCTCAAATGGGTATCCAAATATGATTTCATATGTGGAAAGGGAGAAATTTGCGTTTCAACCCATAATCCCACTTCGTTCAAACTTGGGCCTAGAACGTGACCCAAAGTAGCATAAAAGTGGCCCAAGAACTACACATCTTCGCCTGCAATCAAGATTGTAGTGTACAACTCTCAAATGGGTATCCAAATATTATTTCATGCATGGAAATAGAGAATTTGCGTTTCGACCCATAATCCCACTTCGTTCAAACTTGGGACTAGAACGTGACCTGAGGTTAAGAAAAAATGGCCCAAGAACTACACGTCTTCGCCCGCAATCAAGACTATAGTGTACAACTCTCCAAAATGGTATCCAAATATGATTTCATACGTGGAAACATAGAACTTTGCATTTCAACCCATAATCCTTTTTCATTCAAACATGGGACTAGAACGTGACCCGAAGTTGAGAAAAAGCAGCCCAGGAACTACACTTCTATGCCCACGGTTGAAATTGTAGTGTACAAGTCTCAAATGGGTATCCAAATATGTTTTCATACGTGGAAACGAAGAACTTTGCGTTTCAACCCATAATCCCACTTTGTTCAAACTTGGGCCTAGAACGTGAACCAAAGTTGAGAAAAAGCGGCCAAAGAACTACAAGTCTTTGCCCGCAATCAATACTGTAGTGTACAACTCTCAAATGGGTGTCCAAATATGATTTCATACGTGGAAATGAAGAACTTTGCGTTTCAACCCATAATCCCACTTCGTTCAAACTTGGGCCTACAATGTGACCCGAAGCTGAGAAAAAGGGGCCCAAGAACTACGCGTCTTCGCTCGCAATAAAGACTGTAGTGTACAACTGTCAAATGGGTATCCAAATATGATTTCATACGTGGAAACGAAGAACTTTGTGTTTCAACCCATAATCCCACTTCGTTAAAACTTGGTCCTAAAACGTGACCCAAAGTTGAGAAAAAGCGGCCCAAGAACTACATGTCTTTGCCCGCAATCAAGATTGTAGTGTACAACTCTCAAATGGGTATCCAAATATAATTTCATACGTGGAAACGGAGAACTTTGCGTTTCAACCTATAATTCCACTTCGTTCAAATTTAGGCCTAGAATGTGACTCGAAGTTGACAAAAAACGGCCCAAGAACTACACGTCTTCGGCCGCAATCAAGACTATAGTGTACAACTCTCAAATGGGTATCTAAATATGATTTCATACGTGGAAATGAAGAACTTTGTGTTTCAACTCATAATCCCACTTTGTTCTAACTTGGGCCTAGAACATGACTAGAAGGTGAGAAAAGGCGGCCCAAGAACTAAATGTCTTCGCCCCCAATCAAGACTGTAATGTAGAACTCTAAAATGGGTATCCAAATATGATTTCATACGTGGAAAAAGAGAACTTTGTGTTTCAAGCCATAATGCCACTTTGTTCAAACTAGGGCCTAGAATGTGACCCGAAGTTGACATAAAACGGCCCAAGAACTACAGGTCTTCGCCCGCAATCAAGACTGTAGCTTACAACTCTGAAATGGGTATCCAAATATGATTTCATACATGGAAGAGAAGAACTTTGTGTTTCAACCCATAATCCCACTTCGTTCAAAGTTGGGCCTAGAACGTGACCCAAAGTTGAGAAAAACCTGCCCAATAGCTACACATCTTCGCCCGCAATCAAGACTGTAGTGTACAACTCTGAAATGGGTATCCAAATATGATTTCATACATGGAAACATAGAACTTTGCGTTTCAACCCATAATCCCAGTTTGTTCAAACTTGGGCCTAGAACGTGACCCGAAGTTGAGAAAATGCAGCCCAAGAACTAAGCGTCTTCGCCCGCAATCAAGACTGTAGTGTACAATTCTCAAATGGGTATCCAAATATGATTTCATATGTGGAAATGAAGAAATTTGCGTTTCAACCCATAATCCCACTTCGTCCAAACTTGGGCGTAGAACATGACCCGAAGTTGAGAAAAAGTGGCCCAAGAACTACACGTTTTCGCCTGGAATCAAGACTGTAGTGTACAACTCTCAAATGGGTATCCAAATATTATTTCATACGTGGAAAAAGAGAAATTTGTGTTTGAATCCATAATTCCACTTCGTTAAAACTAGGGCCTAGAACGTGACCCAAAGTTGAGATAAAGCAACCCAAGAACTACACATCTTCGCCCGCAATCAAGACTGTAGTGTACAACTCTCAAATGGATATCCAAATATGATTTCATACGTGGAAATGAAGAACTTTGCATTTTAACCCATAATCCCACTTCGTTGAAACTTGGGCCTAGAACGTGACATGAAGTTGAGAAAAAAGCGACCAAGAACTACATGTCTTCGCCCGCAATCAAGATTGTAGTGTAAAACTCTCAAATGCGTATCCAAATGTGATTTCATATGTGGAAACAAAGAACATTGCATTTCAACCCATAATACCACTTCGTTCAAACATGGGCCTAGAACGTGACCCGAAGTTGAGAAAAAGTGGCCCAAGAACTACGCTTCTTCGCCTGCAATGAATACTCTAGTGTACAACTCTCAAATGAGTATCCAAATATGATTTCGTCCAACTTCGGGCCCATAATCCCACTTCGTCCAAACTTGGGCGTAGAACATGACCCGAAGTTGAGAAAAAGTGGCCCAAGAACTACACGTTTTCGCCTGGAATCAAGACTGTAGTGTACAACTCTCAAATGGGTATCCAAATATTATTTCATACGTGGAAACAAAGAAATTTGTGTTTGAAGCCATAATCCCACTTCGTTCAAACTAGGGCCTAGAACGTGACCCAAAGTTGAGATAAAGCAGCCCAAGAACTACACATCTTCGCCCGCAATCAAGACTGTAGTGTACAACTCTCAAATGGATATCCAAATATGATTTCATACGTGGAAATGAAGAACTTTGCATTTCAACCCATAATCCCACTTCGTTGAAACTTGGGCCTAAAACGTGACATGAAGTTGAGAAAAAAGAGACCAAGAACTACATGTCTTCGCCTGCAATCAAGATTGTAGTGTAAAACTCTCAAATGCGTATCCAAATATGATTTCATATGTGGAAACAAAGAACATTGCATTTCAACCCATAATACCACTTCGTTCAAACATGGGTCTAGAACGTGACCCGAAGTTGAGAAAAAGGGGCCCAAGAACTACGCTTCTTCGCCTGCAATGAATACTCTAGTGTACAACTCTCAAATGGGTATCCAAATATGATTTCATATGTGGAAACAGAGAACTTTGTATTTCAATCCATAATCCCAGTTCGTTCTAACTTGGGCCTAGAACATGACACGAAGTTGAGAAAATGTAGCCCAAGAACTACACATCTTCGCTCGCAATCAAGACTGTAGTGCACAACTCTAAAATGGGTATCCAAATATGATTTCATACGTGGAAACGAAGAAATTTGCGTTTCATCCCATAATCCCACTTGGTCCAAACTTGGGCATAGAATGTGACCCGAAGTTGAGAAAAAGTGGCCCAAGCACTACACGTGTTTTCCCGCAATCAAGACTGTAGTTTACAACTCTCAAATGGATATCCAAATATGATTTCATATGTGGAAATGAAGAACTTTGCGTTTCAAACCATAATCCCACATCGTTCAAACTTAGGCCTAGAACGTGACCCAAAGTAGCATAAAAGTGGTCCAAGAACTACACATTTTCGCCCGCAATCAAGATTGTAGTGTACAACTCTTAAATGGGTATCCAGATATTATTTCATATGTGAAAACAGAGAATTTGCGTTTCAACCCATAATCCCACTTCGTTCAAACTTGGGACTAGAATGTGACCTGAAGTTGAGAAAAAACGGCCCAAGAACTACACGTCTTCACTCGCAATCAAGACTGTAGTGTACAACTCTGAAAAATGGTATCCAAATATGATTTCATACGTGGAAACATAGAACTTTGGGATTCGACCCATAATCCTACTTCATTCAAACTTGGGACTAGACTGTGACCCAAGGTTGAGAAAAAGCAGTCCAGGAACTGCACTTCTTTGCCCGCAATTGAGACTGTAGTGTACAACTCTCAAATGAGTATCCAAATATGTTTTCATACGTGGAAACGGAGAACTTTGTGTTTCAACCCATAATCCCACTTCGTTTCAACTTGGGCCTAGAACGTGACCCGAAGTTGAGAAAAAGTTGCCCAAGAACTACAAGTCCTTGCCCGCAATCAAGACTGTAGTGTACAACTCTCAAATGGGTATCCAAATATGATTTCATAAATGGAAACAGAGAACTTTGCGTTTCAACCCATAACCCCACTTCGCTCAAACTTGGGCCTAGACCGTGACCCGAAGTTGAGAAAATGTGGCCCAAGAACTACGTGTCTTCACCTGCAATAAAGAATGTAGTGTACAACTGTCAAATGGGTATCAAAATATGATTTCATATGTGGAAACAAAGAACTTTGTGTTTCAACCCATAATCCCACTTCGTTCAAACTTGGGCCTAGAACGTGACCCGAAGATGAGAAAAAGCGGCCCAAAAACTACACGTCTTCGCCTGCAACAAAGACTATAGTGTACAACTGTCAAATGGGTATCAAAATATGATTTCATACGTGGAAACAAGGAACTTTGCATTTCAACCCATAACCCCACTTCGTTCAAACTTGGGCCTAGAACGTGACACGAAGTTGAGAAAAAGTGGCCTAAGAACTACGCGTCTTCTCCCTCAATCAAGACTGTA
Organism: Picea mariana; assembly: GCA_032191745.1. NCBI lineage: Eukaryota > Viridiplantae > Streptophyta > Pinopsida > Pinales > Pinaceae > Picea > Picea mariana. The sequence goes on from JASDQU010010696.1 coordinate 121,944, forward strand.
GTGTACAACTCCCAAATGGGTATCCAAATATGATTTCATATGTGGAAACGGAAAACTTTGTCTTTCGTCCCATAATCCCACTTCGTTCTAACTTGGGCGTAGAACGTGACCCGAAGGTGAGAAAGGGCGGCCCAAGAACTACACGTCTTCGCCACCAATTAAGATTGTAGTGTACAACTCTCAAATGGGTATCCTAATATGATTTTATACGTGGAAAAAGAGAACTTTGCGTTTCAATCCATAATCCCACTTCGTTCAAACTTGGGCCTAGAACGTGACCTGAGGTTGAGATCAAGCGCCTCAAGAACTACACGTCTTCGTCCGCAATCAAGATTGTAGTGTACAATTCTCAAATGGGAGTCCAAATATGATTTCATACGTGGAAACGAAGGACTTTGTGTTTCAACCCATAATCCCACTTCGTTCAAACTTGGGCCTATAACGTGACCCAAAGTTGAGAAAAAGCGGCCCAAGAACTAGACATCTTCACCCGCAATCAAGACTGTAGTGTATAAGTCTCAAATGGGTATCCAAGTATGGTTTCATACGTGGAAATGAAGAACCTTGCGTTTCAACCCATAATCCCACTTCATTGAAACTTGGGCCTAGAACGTGACCCAAAGTTGAGAAAATGCGGCCCAAGAACTACATGTCTTCTCCCGCAATCAAGACTGTAGTGTACAACTGTCAAATGGGTATCCAAATATGATTTCATACGTGGAAACAAAGAACATTGAGTTTCAACCCATAATCCCACTTCGTTCAAACTTGGGCCTAGAACGTCACCAAAGTTGAGAAAAAGCGGCACAAGAACTACAAGTATTCACCTGGTATCAAGACTGTAGTGTACGACTCTCAAATGGGTATCCAAATATGATTTCATACGTGGAAACTGAGAACTTTGCATTTCAACCGATAATCCCACTTCGTTCAAACTTGGGACTAGAACGTGACCCAAAGTTGACAAAAAGTGGCCCAAGAACTACACGTCTTCGGCCACAATCAAGACTCTAGTGTACAACTCTCAAATGGGTATCCAAATATGATTTCATATGTGGAAACAAAGAACTTTGTGTTTCAACCCATAATCCCACTTCGCTCTAACTTGGGCCTAGAACGTGACCCGAAGGTGAGAAAAGGTGGCCCAAGAACTACACTTCTTCGACCCCAATCAAGACCACACTGTAAAACTCTCAAATGGATATCCAAATATGATTTCATACGTGGAAAAAGAGAACTTTGTGTTTCAAGCCATAATCTCTCTTCGTTCAAACTAGGACCTAGAACGTGACCCAAAGTTGAGATAAAGCGGCCCAAGAACTACTCATCTTCGCCCGCAGTCAAGACTGTAGTGTAGAACTTTCAAATGGGTATCCAAATATGATTTCATATGTGGAAACGAAGAACTTTGTGTTTCAATCCATAATCCCACTTCGTTCAAACTTTGGCCTAGAACGTGACCCAAAGTTGAGAAAAAGCGGCCCAATAACTACATATCTTCGCTTGCAATCAAGACTGTAGTGTACAACTCTCAAATGGGTATCCAAATATGATTTCATATGTGGAAACAAAGAACTTTGTGTTTCAACCCATAATCTCAGTTCGTTCAAACCTGGGCCTAGAACATGACCCGAGTTTAGAAAAAACGGCCCAAGAACTACGCTTCCTCGCCCGCAATCAAGATTGTAGTGCACAACTCTCAAATGGGTATCCAAATATGATTTCATACTTGGAAACATAGAAATTTGCGTTTCAACCCATAATCCCACTTCGTCCAAACATGGGCGTAGAACGCGAACCGAAGTTGAGAAAAAGCGGCCCAAGAACTACACTTCTTGGCCGGCAATGAAGGCTGTATTTTACAACTCTCAAATGGGTATCCAAATATGATTTCATATGTGGAAACAAAGAACTTTGTGTTTCAACCCATAATCCCACTTCGTTCAAAATTGTGCCTAGATCGTGACCCGAAGTAACATAAAAGTGGCCCAAGAACTACACGTCTTCGTGCGCAATCAAGACTGTAGTGTACAACTCTCAAATGGGTATCTAAATATTATTTCATACGTGGAAACAGAGAATTTGCGTTTCGACCCATAATCCCACTTCATTCAAACTTGGGACTAGAACATGACCTGAAGTTGAGAAAAAATGGTCCAAGAACTACACGTATTCGCCCGCAATCAAGACTGTAGTGTTCAACTCTAAAAAATGGTATCCAAATATGATTTCATATGTGGAAACATAGAACTTTGCATTTATATCCATAATACTGCTTCATTCAAACTTGGGACTAGAACGTGACTCGAAGTTGAGAAAAAGCAGCCCACGAACTACACTTCTTCGCCCGCAATTGAGACTATAGTTTACAACTCTCAAATGGGTGACCAAATATGTTTTCATACGTGGAAAAATAGAACTTTTCATTTCAACCCATAATCCCACTTCGTTCAAACTTGGGCCTAGAACGTGACTCAAAGTTGAGAAAAAGAGGCCCAAGAACTACAATTATTCGCCCGCAATCAAGACTGCAGTGTACAACTCTCAAATGGATATCCAAATATGATTTCATACGTGGAAACAAAGAACTTTTCGTTTCAACTCATGACCCCACTTCATTCAAACTTGGGCCTAGAACGTGACYTGAAGTCGAGAAAAAGCAGCCCAAGCACTACGCGTCTTCGCCCGCAAAAAAGACTGTAGTGTATAACTGTCAAATGGGTATCCAAATATGATTTCATACCTGGAAACGAAGAAATTTGTGTTTCAACCCATAATCCCACTTCGTTAAAACTTGGGCCTAGAACGTGACCTGAAGTTGAGAAAAAGAGGCCCAAGAACTATGCGTCTTCGCCCGCAATCAAGACTATAGTGTACAACTCTCAAAAGGGTATCCAAATATGATTTCATACGTGGAAACGAAGAACTTTGTGTTTTAACCCATAATCCCACTTCGTTCAGACTTGGGCCTAGAGCGTGACCTGAAGTTGAGAAAAAATGCTCCAAGAACTACACATCCTCACCTGCAATAAAGACTGTAGTGTACAACTCTCAAAGGGGTATCTAATTTCATACGTGGAAACAAAGAATATTGCGTTTCAACCCATAATCCCACTTCGTTCAAGCATGGGCCAGGAATGTGACCTAAAGTTGAGAAAAAGAGGCCCAAGAAGTAGGCTTCTTCGCCCGCAATCAAGACTCTAGTGTACAACTCTCAAATGGGTATCCAAATATGATTTCATATGTGGAAACAAAGATTTTGCATTTCGGCCCATAATACCACTTTATTCAAACTTGGGCCTAGAACGTGACCTAAAGTTGAGAAAATGTGCTCCAAGAACTACACGTCCTCACCCGCAATAAAGACTGTAGTGTACAACTCTCAAATGGGTATCCAAATATGATTTCATACGTGGAAACAAAGAACATTGCATTTCAACCCATAATCCCACTTCGTTCAAAATTGGGTTTAGAATGTGACCCAAAGTTGAGAAAAAGCGGCCCAAGAACTACACATCTTCGCCATCAATCAAGATTGTAGTGTACAACTCTCAAATGGGTATCCAAATATGATTTTATACGTGGAAACAAAGAACTTTACGTTTCAACCCATAATCCCAGTTCGTTCAAACTTGGGCCTAGAACGTGACCAGAAGTTGAGAAAAAGTGGCCCAAGAACTACGCGTCTTCGCCCACAATCAAGACTGTCGTGTACAACTCTCAAATGGCTATCCAAATATGATTTCATACGTGGAAATGGAGAAATTTGCGTTTCAACCCATAATCCCACTTCGTTCAATCTTGGACCTAGAACGTGACCCAAAGTAGGATAAAAGCGGTCGAAGAACTACACGTCTTCTCCCACAATCAAGATTGTAGTGTACAACTCTCAAATGGGTATCCAAATATTATTTCATTCGTGGAAATAGCGAATTTGTGTTTCGACCAATAATCCCACTTCGTTCAAACTTGGGCCTAGAACGTGACCTGAAGTTGACAAAAAATGACCTAAGAACTACACGTCTTCGCCCGCAATCAAGACTGTAGCGTACAACTCTCAAATGGGTATCCAGATATGATTTCATACGTGGAAACATAGAACTTTGCGTTTCAAACCATAAACCCACTTCGTTCAAACTTGGGCCTCGCACGTGACCCAAAGTTGAGAAAAAGCGGCCCAAGAACTACGCGTCTTCGCCTGCAATAAAAATTGTAGTGTACAACTCTCGAATGGGTAACCAAATATGATTTCATACATGGAAACAAAGAACTTTGTGTTTCAACCCATAATCCCACTTCATTCAAATTTGGGCCTAGAACGTGACCTGAAGTTGAGGAAAAGCAGCCCAAGAACTACACGTCCTCACCCACAATAAATATTGTAGTGTACAACTCTCAAATGGGTATCCAAATATGATTTCATACGTGGAAAAAGAGAACTTTGCATTTCAACCCATAATCCCACATCGTTCAAACTTGGGCCTAGAACGTGACCCGAAGTAGCATAAAAGTGGCCCAAGAACTACAAGTCTTTGCCCACAATCAAGACTGTAGTGTACAACTCTCAAATGGGTATCCAAATATGATTTTGTATGTGGAAACAGAGAACTTTGCCTTTCAACCCATAATCCCACTTCGTTCAAACTTGGGCCTAGAATGTGACCCAAAGTTAAGAAAAAGCGGTCCAAGAACTACAAGTCTTCGCCCTGTATCAAGACTGTAGTGTACAACTCTCAAATGAGTATCCAAATATGATTTCATACGTGGAAACTGAGAACTTTGCGTTTCAACCTATAATCCCGCTTCCTTCAAACTTGGGCCTAGAACGTGACCCGAAGTTGCCAAAAAACGACCCAAGAACTACACTTCTTCGGCCACAATCAAGACTATAGTGTACACCTCTCAAATGGGTATCCAAATATGATTTCATACGTGGAAATAGAGAACTTTGTGTTTCAACCCATAATCCCACTTTGTTCTAACTTGGGCCTAGAACGTGACCCGAAGGTGAGAAAAGGAGGCCCAAGAACTACATGTCTTCACCCCCAATCAAGACTGTAGTGTACAACTCTCAAATGTCTATCCAAATATGATTTCATACGTGGAAGAAAAGAACTTTCCATTTCAAGCCATAATCCCACTTCGTTCAAACTAGGGCCTAGAACGTGACCCGAAGTTGAGAAAAGGCAGCTCAATAACTACACATCTTCGCCCACAATCAAGACTGTAGTGTACAACTCTTAAATGGGTATTCAAATATGATTTCATACGTAGAAACAAAGAACTTTTCATTTCAACCCATAATCCCAGTTCGTTCAAACTTGGGCCTAGAACGTGACCCGAAGTTGAGAAAATGAAACCCAAGATCTATGTGTCTTCGCCCATAATCACGACTGTAGTGGACAACTCTCAAATGTGTACCCAAATCTGATTTCATACGTGGAAACGAAAAAATAAGTGTTTCATCCCATAATCCCACTTCGTCCAAACTTGGGCGTAGAACGTGACCCGAAGTTGAGAAAAAGTGACCCAAGAACTACATGTCTTCGCTCGTAAGAAAGATTGTAGTTTACAACTCTCAAATGGGTATCCAAATATGATTTCATATATGGAAATGGAGAAATTTGCGTTTCAACCCATAACCCCACTTCGTTCAAACTTGGGCCTAGAACGTGACCCGAAGTAGCATAAAATTTCCCTAAGAACTACACGGTTTCGCCCGGAATCAAGACTGTAGTGTACAACTCTCAAATGGGTATCCAAATATTATTTCATATGTGGAAACAAAGAAATTTGTGTTTGAAGCCATAATCCCACTTCGTTCAAACTAGGGCCTAGAACATGACCCAAAGTTGAGATAAAGCGGCCCAAGAACTACACATCCTCGCCCGCAATCAAGACTGTAGTGTACAACTCTCAAATGGGTGTCCAAATATGATTTCATACGTGGAAACAAAGAACTTTGTGTTTCAACCCGTAATCCCACTTCGTTAAAACTTGGGCCTAAAACGTGACCCGAAGTTGAGAAAAAGCGGCCCAAGAACTACACGTCTTCGCCTGCAATCAAGATTGTAGTGTACAACTCTCAAATGGGTATCCAAATATAATTTCATACGTGGAAACAAAGAATTTTGCGTTTCAACCTATAATCCCACTTCGTTCAAACTTGGGCCTAGAACGTGACCCGAAGTTGACAAAAAATGGCCCAAGAAGTACATGTCTTCAGCCACAATCAAGACTATAGTGTACAACTCTCAAATGGGTATCCAAATATGATTTCATACGTGGAAACAGTGAACTTTGTGTTTCAACCCATAATCCCACTTTGTTCTAACTTGGGCCTAGAACATGACTAGAAGGTGGGAAAAGGCGGCCCAAGAACTACACGACTTCACCCCCAATCAAGACTGTAATGTACAACTCTAAAATGGGTATCCAAATATGATTTCATACGTGGAAAAAGAGAACTTTGTGTTTCAAGCCATAATGCCACTTCGTTCAAACTAGGGTCTAGAACGTGACCCGAAGTTTAGATAAAGCGGCCCAAGAACTACAGGTCTTCGCCTGCAATCAAGAATATAGCTTACAACTCTCAAATGGGTATCCAAATATGATTTCATACGTGGAAGTGAAGAAATTTGTGTTTCAACCCATAATCCCACTTCGTTCAAACTTTGGCCTAGAACGTGACCCAAAGTTGAGAAAAAGCTGCCCAATAACTACACATCTTCGCCCGCAATCAAGATTGTAGTGTACAACTCTCAAATGGGTATCCAAATATGATTTCATACATGGAAACATAGAACTTTGCGTTTCAACCCATAATCCCAGTTCGTTCAAACTTGGGCCTAGAACGTGACCTGAAGTTGAGAAAATGCAGCCCAAGAACTACGTGTCTTCGCCCGCAATCAATACTGTAGTGTACAATTCTCAAATGGGTATCCAAATATGATTTCATACGTGGAAACAGAGAAATTTGCATTTCAACCCATAATCCCACTTCGTCCAAACTTAGGCGTAGAACATGACCCGAAGTTGAGAAAAAGTGGCCCAAGAGCTACACGTCTTCGCCTGCAATCAAGACTGTAGTTTACAACTCTCAAATGGGTATCCAAATATGATTTCATATGTGGAAACGGAGAACTTTGTGTTTCAACCCATAATCCCACTTTGTTTAAACTTGGGCCTGGAACGTGACCAGAAGTAGCATAAAAGTTGCCCAAGAACTACACGTCTTCGCCCGCAATCAAGACTGTAGTGTACAACTCTCAAATGGGTATCCAAATATTATTTCATACGTGAAAACAAAGAATTTGCGTTTCGACCCATAATCACACTTCGTTCAAACTTGGGACTAGAACATGACATGAAGTTGAGATAAAGTGGCCCAAGAACTACACATCTACGCCCACGATAAAGACTATAGTGTACAACTGTCAAATGGGTATCCAAATATGATTTCATACGTGGAAATGAAGAACTTCGTGTTTCAACCCATGATCCCACTTCGCTCAAACTTTGGCATAGAACATGACCCAATGTTGAGAAAAAGCGGCCTAATAACTACACATCTTCGCCCGCAATCAAGAATGTAGTGTACAACTCTCAAATGGGTATCCAAATATGATTTCATACGTGTAAACAACGAACTTTGCATTTCAACCCATAATCCCAGTTCGTTCAAACTTGGACCTAGAACGTGACCCGAAGTTGAGAAAAAGTGGCCCAAGAACTACGCGTCTTTGCCCGCAATCAAGACTGTAGTGTACAACTCTCAAATGAGTATCCAAATATGTTCTTATACGTGGAAACGAAGAAATTTGTGTTTCAACCCATAATCCCACTTCATCCAAACTTGGGCGTAGAACGTGACCCGAAGTTTAGAAAAAGTTGCCCAAGAACTACACGTCTTCGCCCACAATCAAGAATGTAGTTTACAACTCACAAATGGGTATCCAATTATGATTTCATATGCGGAAACGAAGATCTTTGCATTTCAACCCATAATCCCACTTCGTTCAAACTTGGGCCTAGAACGTGACCCGAAGTAGCATTAACGTGGCCCAAAAACTACAAGTTTTTGCCCGCAATCAAGATTGTAGTGTACAACTCCCAAATGGGTATCCAAATATTATTTCACACGTGGAAATAGAGAATTTGCGTTTCGACCCATAATCCCACTTCATTCAAACTTCATACTAGAACGTGACCTGAAGTTGAGAAAAAACGGCCCAAGAACTACACGTCTTCGCCCGCAATCAAGACTATAGTGTACAACTCTAAAAAATGGTATCAAAATATGATTTCATATGTGGAAACATAGAACTTTGCGTTTCAACCCATAATCCTGCTTCATTCAAACTTGAGACAAGAACGTGACCCGAAGTTGAGAAAAAGCAGCCCAGGAACTACACTTCTTCGCCCACAATTGAGACTATAATGTACATCTCTCAAATGGGTATCCAAATATGTTTTCATACGTGGAATCGAAGAACTTTGCGTTTCAACCCATAATCCCACTTCGTTCAAACTTGGGCCTAGAACGTGACCCAAAGTTGGGAAAAAGCGGCCCAAGATCTACAAGTCTTCGCCCACAATCAAGACTGTAGTGTGTCTCTCAAATGGGTATCCAAATATTATTTCATAAGTGGAAACAAAGAACGTTGTGTTTCAACCCATAACCCCACTTCATTGAAACTTGGGTCTAGAACGTGACACGAAGTTGAGAAAAAGCGGCCCAAGAACTACGCGTTTACACCCGCACTAAAGACTGTAGTTTACAACTGTCAAATGGGTATCCAAATATGATTTGATACGTGGAAACGAAGAACTTTGTAATTCAACCCATAATCCCAC
>JASDQU010010696.1:138217-157329 GCA_032191745.1 Picea mariana
CATAACCCCACTTCGTTCAAACTTGGGCCTAGAACGTGACCTGAAGTCGAGAAAAAGCATCCCAAGCACTACGCGTCTTCGCTCGCAATAAAGACTGTAGTGTACAACTGTCAAATGGGTATCCAATTATGATTTCATACCTGGAAGCGAAGAACTTTGTGTTTCAACCCATAGTCCCACTTCGTTAAAACTTGGGGCTAGAACGTAACCCGAAGTTGAGAAAAAGCGGCCTAAGAACTATGCGTCTTCGCCCGCAATCAAGACTATAGTGTACAACTCTCAAATGGGTATCCAAATATGATTTCATACGTGGAAATGAAGAACTTTGCGTTTCAACGCATAATCCCACTTCGTTCAAACTTGGGCCTAGAACGTGAACCGAAGTTGAGAAAAAGTGGCCCAAGAACTACGTGTCCTCGCCTGCAATCAAGACTGTAGTGTATAACTCTCAAATGGGTATCCAAATATGATTTCATACATGGAAACAAAGAACATTGCGTTTCAACCCATAATCCCACTTCGTTCAAACTTGGGCCTAGAATGTAACCCGAAGTTGAGAAAGAGTAGCCCAAGAACTACACGTCTTCGCCCACAATCAAGACTGTAGTGTACAACTCTCAAATGTGTATCTGAATATGATTTCATACGTGGAAATGAAGAACTTTGATTTTCAACCCATAATCCCACTTCATTTAAACTTGGGCCTAGAACTTGACCCGAAGTAGGATAAAAGCATCCCAAGAACTACACATCTTCGCCCGCAATCAAGACTGTAGTGTACAACTCTCAAATGGGTATCCAGATATTATTTCATACGTGGAAACAAAGATTTTGCATTTCGGCCCATAATCCCACTTCATTCAAACTTGGGCCTAGAACGTGACCTGAAGTTGAGAAAAAACGCTCCAAGAACTAYACGTCCTCACCTGCAATAAAGACTGTAGTGTACAACTCTCAAATGGGTATCCGAATATGATTTCATACATGGAAACAAAAAACATTGCGTTTCAACCCATAATCCCACTTCGTTCAAACATGGGCCAAGAAGGTGACCCGAAGTTCAGAAAAAGAGGCCCAAGAACTAGGCTTCTTCGCCCGCAATCAAGACTCTAGTGTACAACTCTCAAATGGGTATCCAAATATGATTTCATATGTGGAAACGAAGATTTTGCATTTCGGCCCATAATCCCACTTTCTTCAAACTTGGGCTTAGAATGTGACCTGAAGTTGAGAAAATGCGCTCAAGGAACTACACGTCCTCACCCACAATAAAGACTGTAGTGTACAACTCTCAAATGGGTATCCAAATATGATTTCATACGTGGAAACAAAGAACATTGCGTTTCAACCCATAATCCCACTTCGTTCAAACATGGGCCAAGAACGTGACCCGAAGTTCAGAAAAATAGGCCCAAGAACTAGGCTTCTTCGCCCGCAATCAAGACTCTAGTGTACAACTCTCAAATGGGTATCCAAATATGATTTCATGTGTGGAAACAAAGATTTTTCATTTCGGCCCATAATCCCACTTTATTCAAACTTGGGCCTAGAACGTGACCTGAAGTTGAGAAAAAACGCTCCAAGAACCACACGTCCTCACCTGCAATAAAGACCGTAGTGTACAACTCTCAAATGGGTATCCAAATATGATTTCATACGTGGAAACAAAGAACATTGTGTTTCAACCCATAATCCCACTTCATTCAAACATGGGCCAAGAACATGACCCGAAGTTGAGAAAAAGAAGCCCAAGAACTAGGCTTCTTCGCCCGCAATCAAGACTCTAGTGTACAACTCTCAAATGGGTATCCAAATATGATTTCATATGTGGAAACGAAGATTTTGCATTTCGGCCCATAATCCCACTTTCTTCAAACTTGGGCTTAGAATGTGACCTGAAGTTGAGAAAATGCGCTCAAGGAACTACACGTCCTCACCCACAATAAAGACTGTAGTGTACAACTCTCAAATGGGTATCCAAATATGATTTCATACGTGGAAACAAAGAACATTGCGTTTCAACCCATAATCCCACTTCGTTCAAAATTGGGCCTAGAATGTGACCCAAAGTTGAGAAAAAGTGGCCAAAGAACTACACATCTTCTCTGTCAATCAAGATTGTAGTGTACAACTCTCAAATGGGTATCCAAATATGATTTCATAAGTGGAAACAAAGAACTTTGTGTTTCAACCCATAATCCCAATTCGTTTAAACTTGGGCATAGAACGTGATCCGAAGTTGAGAAAAAATGGCCCAAGAACTACGCGTCTTCGCCCACAATCAAGACTGTAGTGTACAACTCTCAAATGGCTATCCAAGTATGATTTCATACGTGGAAATGGAGAAATTTGCGTTTCAACCCACAATCCCACTTCGTCCAAACTTGGGCGTAGAACGTGACCCGAAGTTGAGAAAAAATGGCCCAAGAACTACATGTCTTCGCTCCTAATCAAGAATGTAGTGTACAACTCTCAAATGGGTATCCAAATATGATTTCATACGTGGAAATGGAGAACTTTGCGTTTCAACCCATAATCCCACCTCGTTCAATCTTGGGCCTAAAACGTGACCCAAAGTAGGATAAAAGCTGCGCAAGAACTACACGTCTTCTCCCGCAATCAAGACTGTAGTGTACAACTCTCAAATGGGTATACAAATATTATTTTATTCGTGGAAATAGAGAATTTTAGTTTCGACCAATAATCCCACTTCGTTCAAACTTGGGCCTAGAACGTGACTTGAAGTTGACAAAAAACGACCTAAGAACTACACATCTTCTCCTGCAAACAAGACTGTAGCGTACAACTCTCAAATCGGTATCCAAATATGATTTCATACGTGGAAACATAGAACTTTGCGTTTCAAACCATAAACCCACTTCGTTCAAACTTGGGCCTAGAACGTGACCTGAAGTTGAGAAAAATCAGCCCAAGAACTACACGGCTTCGCTCACAATCGAGACTATAGTGTACAACTCTCAAATGGGTATCCAAATATGTTTTCATACGTGGAAACAAAAAACTTTGCGTTTCAACCCTTAATCGCACTTCGTTCAAACTTGGGAATAGAACGTGACCTGAAGTTGAGAAAAAGCGGCCCAAGAACTACAAGTCTTCACCCGCAATCAAGGCTATAGTGTACAACTCTCAAATGGGTATCCAAATATGATTTCATACGTGGAAACAAAGAACATTGTGTTTAAACCCATAACCCCACTTCGTTCAAACTTGGGCCTAAAACGTGACCCGAAGTTGACAAAAAGCAGCCCAAGAACTACGTGTCTTCACCCTCAATCAAGACTGTACTGTTCAACTATCAAATGGGTATCCAAATATGACTTCATACGTGGAAACAAAGAACTTTGCATTTCAACCCATAATCCCACTTCATTCAAACTTGGGCCTAGAACGTGACCCGAAGTTGAGAAAAGTGGCCCAAGAACTACGCGTCCTCGCCTGCAATCAAGACTGTAGTGTACAACTCTCAAATGGGTATCCAAATATGATTTCATACGTGGAAACAAGGAACTTTGCGTTTCAACGCATAATCCAAGTTCGTTCAAACTTGGGCCTAGAACGTGACCCGAAGTTGAGAAAAAGCGGCCCAAGAACTACACGTCCTCGGCCGCAATCAAGAATGTAGTGTACAACTGCCAAATGGGTATCCAAATATGACTTCATATGTGGAAATGAAGAACTTTGCGTTTCAACCCATAATCCCACTTCGTTCAAACTTGGGCCTAGAACGTGACCCGAAGTTGAGAAAAAGTGGCCCTAGAACTACGTGTCTTCGCCCGCAATCAAGACTATAGTGTACAACTCTCAAATGGGTATCCAAATATGATTTCATACATGGAAATAAAGAACATTGCGCTTCAACCCATAATCCAACTTCGTTCAAATGGGTATCCAAATATGATTTCATACGTGGAAACAAGGAACTTTGCGTTTCAACGCATAATCCAAGTTCGTTCAAACTTGGGCCTAGAACGTGACCCGAAGTTGAGAAAAAGCGGCCCAAGAACTACACGTCCTCGGCCGCAATCAAGAATGTAGTGTACAACTGCCAAATGGGTATCCAAATATGACTTCATATGTGGAAATGAAGAACTTTGCGTTTCAACCCATAATCCCACTTCGTTCAAACTTGGGCCTAGAACGTGACCCGAAGTTGAGAAAAAGYGGCCCAAGAACTACGYGTCTTYGCCCGYAATCAAGACTGTAGTGTACAACTCTCAAAKGGGTATCCAAATATGATTTYATACATGGAAATAAAGAACATTGCRCTTCAACCCATAATCCCACTTTGTTCAAACTTGGGCCTAGAMCGTGACCYRAAGTTGAGAAAAAGYGGCYCGATAACTACGCGTCTTCACCYGCAATCAAGACTRTAGTGTACAACTCTCAAATGKGTAYCCAAATATTATTTCATACGTGGAAACAAMRAATTTGTGTTTCGACCCATAATYCCATTTCATTCAAACTTGGGACTAGAACGTGACCKGAAGTTGAGAAAAAATGGCCCAASAACTACACGTCTTCGCCCGCAATCAAGACTGTAGTGTACAACTCTAAAAAATGGTATCCAAATATGATTTCRTACGTGGAAACATAGAACTTTKCATTTATACCCATAATCCTGCTTCATTCAAACATGGGACTAGAACGTGACCCGAAGTTGAGAAAAAGAAGCCCACGAACTACACTTCTTCACCCGCAATTGAGACTATAGTTTACAACTCTCAAATGGGTATCCAAATATGTTTTCATACGTGGAAACATAGAACTTTGCGTTTCAACCCATAATCCCACTTTGTTCAAACTTGGGCGTAGAACGTGACCTGAAGTTGAGAAAAAACGGCCCAAGAACTACAATTCTTTGCCTGCAATCAAGACTGTAGTGTACAACTCTCAAATGGGTATCCAAATATGATTTCATACATGGAAATAAAGAACATTGCGCTTCAACCCATAATCCCACTTTGTTCAAACTTGGGCCTAGAACGTGACCTAAAGTTGAGAAAAAGTGGCTCGATAACTACGCGTCTTCACCCGCAATCAAGACTGTAGTGTACAACTCTCAAATGTGTACCCAAATATTATTTCATACGTGGAAACAAAAAATTTGTGTTTCGACCCATAATTCCATTTCATTCAAACTTGGGACTAGAACGTGACCTGAAGTTGAGAAAAAATGGCCCAAGAACTACACGTCTTCGCCCGCAATCAAGACTGTAGTGTACAACTCTAAAAAATGGTATCCAAATATGATTTCATACGTGGAAACATAGAACTTTTCATTTATACCCATAATCCTGCTTCATTCAAACATGGGACTAGAACGTGACCCGAAGTTGAGAAAAAGAAGCCCACGAACTACACTTCTTCACCCRCAATTGAGACTATAGTTTACAACTCTCAAATGGGTATCCAAATATGTTTTCATACGTGGAAACATAGAACTTTGCGTTTCAACCCATAATCCCGCTTTGTTCAAACTTGGGCGTAGTGGCCCAAGAACTACAATTCTTTGCCTGCAATCAAGACTGTAGTGTACAACTCTCAAATGGGTATCCAAATATGATTTCATACCTGGAAACGAAGAACTTTGTGTTTCAATCCATAATCCCACTTCGTTAAAACTTGGGCCTAGAACGTGACTCGAAGTTGAGAAAAAGCGACCCAAGAACTATGCGTCTTCGCCCGCAATCAAGACTGTAGTGTACAACTCTCAAATGGGTATCCAAATATGATTTCATACATGGAAACAAAGAACATTGCGTTTCAATCCATAATCCCACTTCGTTCAAACTTGGGCCTATAACGTAACCCGAAGTTGAGAAAGAGCAGCCCAAGAACTACACATCTTCGCCCACAATCAACACTGTAGTGTACAACTGTCAAATGGGTATCCAAATATGATTTCATACATGGAAACAAAGAACGTTGCGTTTCAATCCATAATCCCACTTCGTTCAAACTTGGGCCTAGAACGTAACCCGAAGTTGAGAAAGAGCAGCCCAAGAACTACACGTCTTCGCCCACAATCAAGACTGTAGTGTACAACTTTCAAATGGGTATCTGAATTTGATTTCATACGTGGAAACGAAGAACTTTGCATTTCAACCCATAATCCCACTTCAATTAAACTTGGGCCTAGAAATTGACCCGAAGTAGGATAAAAGCGACAATTGAGACTGTAGTGTACATCTCTCAAATGGGTATCAAAATATGTTTTCATACGTGGAAACGAAGAACATTGCGTTTCAACCCATAATCCCACTTCGTTAAAACTTGGGCCTAGAACGTGACCCGAAGTTGAGAAAAAGCGGCCCAAGAACTATGCGTCTTTGCCCGCAATCAAGACTGTAGTGTACAACTCTCAAATGGGTATCCAAATATGATTTCATACGTGGAAATGAAGAACTTTGCGTTTCAATCCATAATCCCACTTCGTTCAAACTTGGGCCTAGAACATGAACCGACGTTGAGAAAAAGTGGCCCAAGAACTACGTGTCCTCGCCTGCAATCAAGACTGTAGTGTATAACTCTCAAATGGGTATCCAAATATGATTTCATACATGGAAACAAAGAACATTGTGTTTCAATCCATAATCCCACTTCGTTCAAACTTGGGCCTAGAACGTAACCTGAAGTTGAGAAAGAGCAGCCCAAGAACTACACGTCTTCGCCCACAATCAAGACTGTAGTGTACAACTTTCAAATGGGTATCCGAATTTGATTTCATACGTGGAAACAAAGAACTTTGCATTTCAACCCATAATCCCACTTCAATTAAACTTGGGCCTAGAACTTGACCCGAAGTAGGATAAAAGCGGCCCAAGAACTACACATCTTCGACCGCAATCAAGACTGTAGTGTACAACTCTCAAAGGGTTATCCAAATATTATTTCATACGTGGAAACAAAGATTTTGCATTTCGGCCCATAATCCCACTTCATTCAAACTTGGGCCTAAAACGTGACCCGAAGTTGAGAAAAAATGCTCCAAGAACTAAACGTCCTCACCTGCAATAAAGACTATAGTGTACAACTCTCAAATGGGTATCCAAATATGATTTCATACGTGGAAACAAAGAACATTGCGTTTCAACCCATAATCCCACTTCGTTCAAACATGGGCCAAGAACGTGACCCGAAGTTAAGAAAAAGAGGCCCAAGAACTAGGCTTCTTCACTTGCAATCAAGACTCTAGTGTACAACTCTCAAATGGGTATCCAAATATGATTTCATATGTGGAAACAGAGATTTTGCATTTCAGCCCATAATCCCACTTTATTCAAACTTGGGCCTAGAACGTGACCTGAAGTTGAGAAAATGCACTCAAGGAACTACACGTCCTCACCCGCAATAAAGACTGTAGTGTACAACTCTCAAATGGGTATCCAAATATGATTTCATACGTGGAAACAAAGAACATTCCGTTTCAACCCATAATCCCACTTCGTTCAAAATTGGGCCTAGAATGTGACCCAAAGTTGAGAAAAAGTGGCCCAAGAACTACACATCTTCGCCCTTAATCAATATTGTAGTGTACAGCTCTCAAATGAGTATCCAAATATGATTTCATAAGTGGAAACAAAGAACTTTCCATTTCAACCCATAATCCCAATTCGTTCAAACTTGGGCATAGAACGTGACCCGAAGTTGAGAAAAAGTGGCCCAAGAACTAAGCGTCTTCACCCACAATCAAGACTGTAGTGTACAACTCTCAAATGGCTATCCAAATATGATTTCATACGTGGAAATGGAGAAATTTGCGTTTCAACCCACAATCCCACTTCGTCCAAACTTTGGCGTAGAACGTGACCCGAAGTTGAGAAAAAATGGCCCAAGAACTACATGTCTTCGCTCCTAATCAAGAATGAAGTGTACAACTCTCAAATGCGTATCTAAATATGATTTCATACGTGGAAATGGAGAACTTTGTGTTTCAACCCATAATCCCACTTTGTTCAATCTTGGGCCTAGAACGTGACCCAAAGTAGGATAAAAGCGGTCCAAGAACTACACGTCTTCTCCCGCAATCAAGACTGTAGTGTACAACTCTCAAATGGGTATACAAATATTATTCCAATCGTGGAAATAAAGAATTTGCGTTTCGACCAATAATCCCACTTCGTTCAAACTTGGGCCTAGAACGTGACCTGAATTTGGCAAAAAACGACCTAAGAACTACACGTCTTCGCCCGCAATCAAGACTGTAGCGTACAACTCTCAAATCGATATCCAAAAATGATTTCATACGAACATAGAACTTTGCGTTTCAAACCATAAACCCACTTCGTTCAAACTTGGGCCTAGAACATGACCTGGAGTTGAGAAAGATCGGCCCAAGAACTACATGGCTTCGCCCACAATCGAGACTATAGTGTACAACTCTCAAACGGGTATCCAAATATGTTTTCATACATGGAAACAAAAAACTTTGCGTTTCAACCCTTATTCGCACTTCATTCAAACTTGAGAATAGAACGTGACCTGAAGTTGAGAAAAAGCGGCCCAAGAACTACAAGTCTTTGCCCGCAATCAAGACTATAGTGTACAACTCTCAAATGGGTATCCAAATATGATTTCATACGTGGAAACAAAGAACATTGTGTTTAAACCCATAACCCCACTTCGTTCAAACTTAATCCTAGAACGTGACCCAAAGTTGACAAAAAGCGGCCCAAGAACTATGCGTCTTCGACCTCAATCAAGACTATACTGTACAACTATCAAATGGGTATCCAAATATGACTTCATACGTGGAAACAAAGAACTTTGTGTTTCAACCCATAATCCCACTTCGTTCAAACTTAATCCTAGAACATGACCCGAAGTTGAGAAAAGTGGCCCAAGAACTACGAGTCTTCGCCTGCAATCAAGACTGTAGTGTAGAACTCTCAAATGGGTATCCAAATATGATTTCATACGTGGAAACAATGAACTTTGCGCTTCCACCCATAATCCCACTTCGTTCAAACTTGGGCCTAGAACGTGACCCGAAGTTGAGAAAAAGCAGCCCAAGAACTACGCGTCTTCGGCCGCAATCAAGAATGTAGTGTACAACTGTCAAATGGGTATCCAAATATGACTTCATATGTGGAAACAAAGAACTTTGCATTTCAACTGATAATCCCACTTCGTTCAAACTTGGGCCTAGAACGTGACCCGAAGTTGAGAAAAAGGGGCCCAAGAACTACGTGTCTTCACCTGCAATCAAGGTTGTAGTGTACAACTCTCAAATGGGTATCCAAATATGATTTCATACATGGAAATAAAGAACATTGCGCTTCAACCCATAATCCCACTTCGTTCAAACTTGGGCCTAGAACATGACCCGAAGTTGAGAAAAAGCGGACCAACAACTACGCGTCTTCACCCGCAATCAATATTGTAGTGTACAACTCTCAAATGGGTAGCCACATATTTTTTCATACGTGGAAATAGAGAATTTGCATTTCAACCCATAATCCCACTTCGTTCAAACTTGGGCCTAGAACGTGACTTGAAATTAACAAAAAATGGCCTAACAACTACACGTCTTTGCCCTCAATCAAGACTGTAGCGTACAACTCTCAAATAGGTATCCAAATATTATTTTATACGTGGAAACATAGAACTTTGCGTTTCAAACCATAAACCCACTTCGTTCAAACTTGGGCCTAGAACGTGACCCAAAGTTGAGAAAAATCGGCCCAAGAACTACATGTCTTCGCCCGCAATCGAGACTGTAGTGTACAACTCTCAAATGGCTATCCAAATGTGTTTTCATACATGGAAATGAAGAACTTTGAGTTTCAACCCATAATCCCACTTCGTTAAAACTTGGAAAATTGAACGTGACCCGAAGTTGAGAAAAAGCAGCCCAAGACCCACAATTCTTCAACCGCAATTAAGACTATAGTGTACAACTCCCAAATGGGTATCCAAATATGATTTCATACGTGGAAACAAAGAACTTTGCATTTCAAACCATAACCCCACTTCGTTCAAACTTGGGCCTGGAACGTGACCCGAAGTTGAGAAAAAGCGGCCCAAGAACTACGCATCTTCGTCCGCAATCAAGAATGTAGTGTACAACTGTCAAATGGGTGTCCAAATATGATTTCATAAGTGGAAACGAAGAACTTTGTGTTTCAACCCATAATCCCACTTCGTTGAAACTTGGGCCTAGAACATGACCGAAAGTTGAGAAAAAGCGGCCCAATAACTACGCGTCTTCGCCCGCAATGAAGATTGTAGTGTACAACTCTCAAATGGGTATCCAAATATGATTTCATACGTGGAAACAAAGAACATTGTGTTTCGACCCATAATCCCACTTCGTTCAAACTTGGGACTAGAACATGACCCAAAGTTGAGAAAATACATCCCAAGAACTACGCTTATTTGCCCGCAATGAAGACTCTAGTGTACAACTCTCAAATGGGTATCTAAATATGATTTCATACGTGGAAATGAAGAACTTTACGTTTCAACCCATAACCCCACTTCGTTCCAACTTGGGCCTAGAACGTGAAACGAAATTGAGAAAAAGCGGCCCAAGAACTACACGTCTTCTCCCGTAATCAAGACTGTAGTGTACAACTCTCAAATGGGTATCCAAATATGATTTCATACGTGGAAACAGAGAACTTTGCGTTCCAATCCATATTCCCACTTCGTTCAAACTTGGGCCTAGAACGTGACCCGAAGTTGAGAAAAAGCGGCCCAAGAACTACGCATCTTTGCCCGCAATCAAGACTATAGTGTACAACTGTCAAATGGGTATCCAAATATGACTTCATACATGGAAACGAAGAACTTTGCGTTTCAACCCATAATCCCACTTCGTTCAAACTTGAGCCTAGAACGTGACCCGAAGTTGAGAAAAAGTATCCCAAGAACTTCGTGTCTTCGCCCGCAATCAAGATTGTAGTGTACAACTCTCAAATGGGTATCCAAATATGATTTCATATGTGGAAACTGAGAACTTTGTGTTTCAACCTATAATTCCACTTTGTTCAAACTTCGTCCTAGAACGTGACCAGAAGTTGACAAAAAGAGGCCCTAGAACTACACGTCTTCACCCGCAATCACGATTATAAGTACAACTCTCAAATGGGTATCCAAATATGATTTCATACGTGGAAACGAAGAACTTTGTGTTTCAACCCATAATCCCACTTTGTTCTAACTTCGGCCTAGAACGTGACCCAAAGGTGAGAAAAGGTGGCCTAAGAACTACACTTGTTCGCCCCCAATCAAGATTGTAGTGTACAACCCTCAAATGGGTATCTAGTTATGATTTCATACGTGGAAAAAGAGAACTTTGTGTTTCAAGCCATAATCCCACTTTCTTCAAACTAGGGCCTAAAATGTGACCCAAAGTTGAGATAAAGTGGCCCAAGGAATACAAGTCTTCGACTGCGATCAAGACTGTAGTGTACAACTCTCAAATGGGTATCCAAATAGGATTTCATACATGGAAGCAAAGAACTTTGTGTTTCAACCCATAAGCCCACTTCGTTCAAACTTCGGACTAGAACATGACCCAAAGTTGAGAAAAAGCGGCCCAATAACTACACATCTTCACCCGCAATCAAGACTGTAGTGTACAACTCTCAAATGGGTATCCAAATATGATTTCATACGTGGAAACATAGAAATTTTTGTTTCAACTCATAATCCCAGTTCGTTCAAACTTGCGCCTAGAACGTGACCCGAAGTTGAGAAAATGCAGCCCAAGAACTACTCGTCTTCGCCCGCAATCAAGATTGTAGTGTACAACTCTCAAATTGGTATCCAAATATGATTTCATACGTGGAAACATAGAAATTTGCGTTTCAACCCATAATCCCACTTCGTCCAAACTTGGGCGTAGAACGTGACCCGAAGTTGACAAAAAGCGGCCCAAGAGCTACATGTCTTCGCCAGGAATCAAGACTGTAGTTTACAACTCTCATATGGGTATCCAAATATTATTTCATACGTGGAAACAAAGAATTTGTGTTTCGACTCATAATCCCACTTTGTTCAAACTTAGGCCTAGAACGTGACCCGAGGTTGAGAAAAAGCGGCCCAAGAACTAGGCGTCTTCGCCCGCAATCACAATTATAAGTACAACTCTCAAATGGGTATCCAAATATGATTTCATACGTGGAAATGAAGAAATTTGTGTTTCAACCCATAATCCGACTTTGTTCTAAATTCGGCGTAGAACGTGACCCAAAGGTGAGAAAAGGTGGCCCAAGAACTACACGTGTTCGCCCCCAATCAAGACTGTAGTGTACAACTCTCAAATGGGTATCCAATTATGAATTCATACGTGGAAAAAGAGAACTTTGTGTTTCAAGCCATAATCCCACTTTCTTCAAACTAGGGCCTAGACCGTGACCCGAAGTTGAGATAAAGCGGCCCAAGGAATACAGGTCTTCGACCGCAATCAAGACTGTAGTGTACAACTCTCAAATGGGTATCCAAATATGATTTCATACGTGGAAACGAAGAACTTTGTGTTTCAACCCATAATCCCACTTCGTTCAAACTTCAGACTAGAACGTGACCCAAAGTTGAGAAAAAGTGGCCCAATAACTACACATCTTTGCCCGCAATCAAGACTGTAGTGTACAACTCTCAAATGGGTATCCAAATATGATTTCATACGTGGAAACAGAGAACTTTGTGTTTTAACCCATAATCCCAGTTCGTTCAAACTTGCGCCTAGAACGTGACCTGAAGTTGAGAAAATGCAGCCCAAGAACTACGCGTCTTCGCCCACAATCAAGATTGTAGTGTACAACTCTCAAATTGGTATCCAAATATGATTTCATACGTGGAGACATAGAAATTTACATTTCAACCCATAATCCCACTTCGTCCAAACTTGGGTGTAGAACGTGACCCGAAAGTTGACAAAAAGCGGCCCAAGAGCTACACGTCTTCGCCAACAATCAAGACTGTAGTTTACAACACTCAAATGGGTATCCAAATATTATTTCATACGTGGAAACAAAGAATTTGCATTTCGACTCATAATCCCACTTCATTCAAACTTGGGACTAGAACATGACCTGAAGTTGAGAAAAAACGGCCCAAGAACTAGACGTCTTTGCCCGCAATCAAGATTGTAGTGTACAACTCTCAAATGGGTATCCAAATATGATTTCATACATGGAAACATATAACTTTTCGTTTCAACCCATAATCCCACTTCATTCAAACTTGGGCCTAGAACGTGACCCAAAGTTGAGAAAAAGCAGCACAAGAACTATACTTCTTCGCCCCCAATTGAGATTGTAGTGTACAACTCTCAAATGGGTATCCAAAAATGTTTTCATATGTGGAAATGGAGAAGTTTGCATTTCAACCCATAATCCCACTTCATTCAAACTTGGGCCTAGAACGTGACCCGAAGTTGAGAAAAAGAAGCCCAAGAACTACAAGACTTTGCCCGCAATCAAGACTATAGTGTACAACTCTCAACTAGGTATCCAAATATGATTTCATATGTGGAAACAAAGAACTTTGCGTTTCAACCAATAACCCCACTTCTCTCAAATTTGGGCCTTGAACGTGACCCGAAGTTGAGAAAAAACGGCCCAAGAACTATGCGTCTTCGCCCACGATAAAGACTGTAGCGTACAACTTTCATATGGGTATCCAAATACAATTTCATACGTGGAAACGAAGAACTTTGTATTTCAGCCCGTAATCCCACTTCGTTAAAACTTGGGCCTAGAACGTGCCCTGAAGTTGAGAAAAAGCCGCCCAAGAACTACACATCTTCGCCAGCAATAAAGACTGTAGTGTACAACTCTCAAATGGGTATCCAAATATGATTTCATACGTGGAAACAAAGAGCTTTGCGTTTCAATCCATAATCCCAATTCGTTGAAACTTGGGACTAGAACGTGACCCAATGTTGATAAAAAGCGGCCCAAGAACTACACATCTTTGCCTGCAATCAAGATTATAGTGTACAACTCTTAAATGGGTATCCAAATACGATTCATACGTGGAATTGAAGAACTTTGCGTTTCAACCCATAATCCCACTTCATTGAAACTTGGGCCTAGAACGTGACCCAATGTTGATAAAAAGCGGCCCAAGAACTATGCGTCTTTGCCCGCAATCAAGATTGTAGTGTACAACTCTCAAATTGGTATCCAAAAATGATTTCAGGCATGGAAACGAAGAACTTTGCGTTTCAACCCATAATCTCACTTCGTTGAAACTTGGGCCTAGAACGTGACCCGAAGTTGAGAAAATGTTACCTGAGAACTATGTGTCTTCACATGCAATTAAGATTGTAGTGTACAACTCTCAAATGGGTATCCAAATTTGATTTCATACGTGGAAACGGAGAACTTTGCGTTTCAACCCATAATCCCACTTCGTTCAAACTTGGGCCTAGAACGTGACCTGAAGTTGAGAAAAAGAGGCCCAAGAACTACACGTCTTCGCCCACAATCAAGACTGTAGTGTAGAACTCTCAAATGGGTATCCAAATATGATTTCATACGTGGAAACATAGAACTTTGCATTTCAACCCATAATCCCACTTCGTTCAAGCTTGGGCCTAGAACGTGACTTGAAGTTGAGAAAAAGTGGCCCAAGAAATACACGTCTTCGCTTGCAATCAGGACTGTAGTGTACAACTCTCAAAGGGGTATCCAAATATGATTTCATACGTGGAAACAAAGAACTTTGCGTTTCAAACCATAATCCCACTTCGTTCAAACTTGGGCCTAGAACGTGACCCAATGTTGATAAAAAAACAGCCCAAGAACTACGCGTCTTCGCTCGCAATCAAGACTGTAGTGTACACCTCTCAAATGGGTATCCAAATATGATTTCATACATGGAAATGGAGAACTTTTTCTTTCAACCGATAATCCCACTTCATTCTAACTTGGGCGTAGAACATGACCCGAAGGTGAGAAAAGGCGGCCCAAGAACTACACTTCTTTTCACCCAATTAAGACTGTAGTGTGCAAATCTCAAATGGGTATCCAAATATTATTTGATACGTGGAAAAAGAGAACTTTGCGTTTCAACCCATAATCCCACTTCGTTCAAACTTGGGCCTAGAACGTGACCCGAAGTTGAGATAAAGCGGCCCAAGAACTACACGTCTTCACCCGCAAGCAAGATTCTAGTGTACAACTCTCAAATGGGTATCCAAATATGTTTTCATATGTGGAAACGAAGAACTTTGTGTTTCAATGCATAATCCCACTTCGTTTAAACTTGGGCCTATAACGTGACCCAAAGTTGAGAATTTGTGGCCCAAGAACTACACATCTTCGCCCGCAGTCAAGATTATAGTGTACAACTCTCAAATGGGTATCCAAATATGATTTCATACGTGGAAGCAGAGAACTTTGCGTTTCAACCCATAATCCCAGTTCGTTGAAACTTGGGCTTAGAACGTGATCCGAATTTTAGAAAAAACGGCCCAAGAACTACATGTCTTCACCCACAATCAAGACTGTAGTGTAAAACTCTCAAATGGGTATCCAAATATAATTTCATACGTGGAAACAAAGAACTTCGCGTTTCAACCCATAATCCCACTTCGTCCAAACTTGGGTGTAGAATGTGACCCGAACTTGAGAAAAAATGGCCCAAGAACTACACGTCAAGATTGTAGTGTCAAATGGGTATCCAAATATGATTTCATACCTGGAAATGGAGAACTTTGCGTTTCAACCCATAATCCCACTTCGTTCAAACTTGAGCTTAGAAAGTTAGAACGTGACCCGACGTAGGATAAAAGTGGCCCAAGAACTACACGCCTTCGCCCGCAATCAAGACTGTAGTGTAAAACTCTCAAATGGGTATCAAAATATTATTCATACGTGGAAACAGAGAATTTGCGTTTCGACCCATAATCCCACTTCGTTAAAACTTGGGCCTAGAACGTGACCTGAAGTTGAGAAAAAACGGCCCAAGAACTACACGTCTTCGCCCGCAATCAAGACTGTAGTGTACAACTCTCAAATGGGTATCCAAATATGATTTCATACGTGGAAACATAGAACTTTGTGTTTCGACCCATAAACCCACTTCGTTCAAACTTGGGCCTAGAACATGACTCGAAGTTGAGAAAAAGCGGCCCAAGAACTACACGTCTTCGCCCACAATCAAGACTATGGTGTACAAATATCAAATTGGTATCCAAATACTATTTCATACGTGGAAACGAAGAACTTTGCTTTTCAACCCATAATCCCACTTCGTTCAAACTTGGTCCTAGAATGTGACTTGAAGTTGAGAAAAAGTGGCCCAAGAACTACACGTCTTCACCCACAATCAAGACTGTGGTGTAGAACTCTCAAATGGGTATCCAGATATGATTTCATATGTGGAAATGGAGAACTTTGTTTTTCAACCCATAATCCCACTTCGTTCAAACTTTGGCCTAGACCGTGACTCGAAGTTGAGAAAAAGCGGCCCAAGAAGTACATGTCTTCGCCCACAATCAAGACTGTGGTGTACAACTCTCATATGGGTATCCAAATATGATTTCATACGTGGAAACAAAGAACTTTTCTTTTTAACCCATAATCCCACTTCATTCAAACTTGGGCCTAGAACCTGACCCAAAGTTGAGAAAAAACGGCCCAAGAACTACATGTCTTCGCCCGCAATCAAGACTGTGGTTTAAAACTCTCAAATGGGTATCTAAATATGATTTCATACATGGAAATAGAGAACTTTTATTTTCAACCCATAATCCCACTTCGTTCAAACTTGGGTCTAGAACGTGACCCGAAGTTAAGAAATAGCGGCCCAAGAACTAGACGTCTTTGCTCACAATCAAGATTGTGGTGTACAACTTTCAAATGGGTATACAAATATGATTTTATACGTGGAAGCGAAGAACTTTTGTTTTCAACCCATAATCTCACTTCGTTCAAACTTGGGCCTAGAACGTGACCCGAAGTTGAGAAAAAGCGGCCCAAGAATGTTATGAACATAAATATACATATAAATAGATATTCATAACATAATAATTAATTAATAAATAATAACTATTACTAATGAAAGGACATGTCTCAAGTGACATGACTATTGGTTAAGGTCTCCCCTATGTGGGTATATAAACGAGCCCTCATTCTCAATTGTAAATCATCTTATCTATCCATATTTTATACATTATTCCTACATGGATTATTATGTTATATTCCAAGTATTTTGGATAATTCTTTTCTTAATGAAACAGAGTGTGGCGAATGAAGATCTCGTACAGAACTACATCACACGACCATATGTCTGCTCGGGCACCCGCGTAACCCACCCCAGATAAGACCTCTGGAGCGAGGTAAGAAAGAGCCCTACATAGTGAGTGAAACAGACCGTCCTCACCCACATGCTCCTGAAACACGCTCAACCCAAAATCTGCGACCTTGAGGTTTCCCCTATCGTCTAAGAGTAGATTGTCAAACTTGATGTCTCTGTGATAAATTCCCTTTCTGTGACAAAAGTCCACCGCACTGATCAACTGCTGGAAATATCTACTCCATGTATTCTCTTCTTCTTTAGACAGTTTGTTTTCGCCAACTGACCTTATTTTTTGAAAGACCGTTCCTCCATTGATATATTCCATCGCAAGATAGATATTGTTTTTGTTGGCCATGACTTAGTAGAGCTGTACAATGTTGGGATGATTTAGTGTTCTCATAATGGAGATTTCTTTTTTCAGCATATCCTCCATATGCTTACTCGCTTCAAGTTTCTTTTTGCATTTGACCTTAATGGCAACGTTCTCACCAGTTCTTATGTTTCTGGCCAGGTATACTTCGACAAATGACCATTTTCCCAAGATTCTGTCTAATATAAACTTGCCGAAAAGCAGAGTTTCCTCATTCTGGTGGGTCATTACCATAATGGATTTATGTTGTAATATATTTTTCCAAGATCTTTAGCGTTTATAGACGATGTATAAAGTATGAACTGTTTTCTTCTATCAAGCAATCTGAGCGCTATCAGTCCTTCCTTGTTTCTGGGTATTGGCTAACACCCACTACAGGTTCCTCTACGATCCCTGCTTTGCAAAAATTTGTGAAAGTAGTAACTTGGTCGCTGATGTAGACGCTAGAGTAAATTTGGTTTTTGTATGTTACCAAGCTACGACATGTTTAATAATTCTACAGACAACAATCTCTGTCAAATTTAGTATTGAATTTTCCTTATTTATTATTTTTTTTTTCTGACTTTGCAGCAGAATATTTCTTTCTTCTTCTTATTATTTTTTTAATGGAAATCTGAATAATAATTGTTCTTCAATAGATTGGTAAATTTGATCCTTTCGATTTCAACAATAGATGCTTCTTTTGGACTTTCGAATTTGTAGCGGAATGACCTTCTTCTTCAACGAAATTTGAATTTCGAATGGCCAAAGCCCTATTATGGTCAATGATTCGAAGATCAGAGAAACTCGGAAATTTTTTGTGTGTGGCTAAAAGTTGGTTCAAACAAGATTTCAAAGAGAGTGGCCAAATGATCCAGGTGGATATCGGTGGCCACCCACCTTTTCCGACTGGCTCAAAACAATTTTCTGGCAAATTTGACAATTTACTATTTTTAGCAGTTTTTAACTTTTGGGGCCATTTTGAGGGTCCAAATGAAGGTTTTTAGAGATTGAGGTTCTCAATGATATTTGAAGGCATGATTGAGCCCCCAAAATGAATCTCCTTGATGATACCTTTCCGACAATATATCACACGCCTAAAATGGAGATCGTATGCAAAAGTTACGACCTCGGGAAGTTGATGTACTCACTTTCCCAAACGGGGCCCACATGACTTTTGGCGCTTCATCTCCTAAGGTTAGGTTTTTGGATGTCTAGGGTTTTTGACATTCCAGTTTATTTTAAAAATGCCTTTAGAGCCTCATTGTAATCAGCTTCTTGCAAATGCGAGTAGCCGTCACATCTCTTCTCAAAGATAAGCTACCGCCATTCTAGCGAGTCTTTCACTCTGTATTTTTACAGTCTCTGTGTTAGAAAAATAGGACCGCGAAGAAATAAAATAAAACAAATGCGGAAACAAAACACAAAAGATACACAATACAATAGAGACACAGATTTACGTGGTTCACCCAGTGTGGGCTACGTC
>JASDQU010010697.1:11317-63533 GCA_032191745.1 Picea mariana
TTCTCTGCTGCTTCCATGTTGCTAAATATAATTCCAGAGAAGAGACTTAGACTGTGAAGCAGATTGGCCTTGTTGAACCTCATTTTGTTTTCTACTCTAAGATGTTCCCATCCCCTCTAAGGAGCGTTAGCCATTCCAGTGCCAGGGCTGTTATTATGCTACTTCTGTTATTTTCTAGAGGCTCTTTTTAATAGAGCTGGCGGCCTCAACTATGACCTAGCTGCCGCCACCAAATTTTTGATATGTCTCTGTCTCCAGCAGTGAAGTCCGACTATGGTTATAACAATAAAGATAATGTAACTTTGCCCACGATGGTTCCTTCTCCTTTAGGAATGACATTGGTGGGAAGATTGAAAGGGAATGCCTGTGCAAGCGGGATGTATGGGAGGTTCCTCATAATTTCGCCTTTTCTGTTTTTTAGCCTCTGGAAATACAACCATACGAAAGGAAAGTGGAAACTCATTATCACCAACCCAACTATTTTTGATTAAAAGTATGACAGAATTCTCAGAGGGTACAGACTTCCTTGTAACAGGAGATGGTGCAGAGAATGGTGCAGAGATAGCTCTGCCATGGGATAGACCCATTTCTCCTACCATCTGAGGCTGGATGAAGGAAGCTAAGTATAGTAAGATTTCTAGAGGGAGAATTGGTGGTATGCCTGGATCGTCTACTACGCTGTTGTTTGGAGGAGGTAGTGTTAATGTTTATGCCATTATTATAATTCTTTGCATTTCAATAGATAACAGCAACATAAAGACAAGATCACTGAGAAATACACAATCACAAGAGACACATCATTTATCCTAGGAAACCCTCTAGGGGAAGAAAACCCAGGAAAACTTCCTTATTATAGATAGCCAATACAATGCCAGGAGATAACTCAAACTAAAACAAAAGTTCCTCTCCCAAAGATGCGCCACTCTCTCTCCTTCTTCTGCAATTCCAAAACTTGTCTCTCAAAATGAGCAAGTGAGTTGTGTGTCTAAGTGAGGCACTAACCTCCTTATTTATATTAGACTAGAACGTGTGAAGTGTCTCTTCACTGGCAGGGCCGACTTCTCCAACTGGGTGGTTATAACCACCTTTATTATAATTCAACGCCCCTTTAATATTTTCTAGGGCTGACTTCTTATTCTGCCTATTACAATTATCTTTTGACCAATCCGCAAAAGGGGATTTGGTCCTTTATAATAACCGACATGATCAATCCACAATGC
The DNA here is from genome assembly GCA_032191745.1 of Picea mariana. Taxonomy (NCBI): domain Eukaryota; kingdom Viridiplantae; phylum Streptophyta; class Pinopsida; order Pinales; family Pinaceae; genus Picea; species Picea mariana. The sequence continues at coordinate 12,538 of JASDQU010010697.1, forward strand.
GGATTGATCCAATGAATAATATATCAAATAATAATAAGAATACACTTTGCAGTTACATTATTTCAACAGGTAGTACGCTAATGGCGTTTGGGGGATCTCATCCTTCTCTTGGGAAGGGATTCGATCTGGTCGTGTCGTTGAAATCTCATGGGATGGGGGAAGATCCCACGGGTCCACACTGATCTGGAGTTCGTAGTTGCGCTGGAATCAGACTATCTGTTAGTGCCCCTTCTTGAGGTAGCATCGTGAAGTAGGAAGTGATCCGTCAGATAGAGTTTGGTCAAGTAGGAGGCTGAAGAATATGAGGTTGAAGTTTGAGGGCCTCCTGTATGTATAAAGCTAAGCACCTCTGGTCAGGATATTTGAAAAAGCTAGTGGGGGTATGTGTCCCCCTGAATAAGCAATGAAATATCCCCCTGATCTCATAATAGATGGGGCTATGGAAGATGGAGTGTTCCTTAGTCTCGACCTCCTGTAGATGGCATAGTTGGCAGATCCTATCTAATCGATCGATCTGGTGCTCTGTCTCTAGCTGGAGTTATGAGAACCCATTTTGAACTAGATTTGGGGAATGAAAAGAGCGTGTACCCAATGGCGGAGCGTATAATGTGGTCTAACAATGAACCTGTCTCTAAGCTCCAAGAAGTGCTCAATGTAAAAGGTTATCTTTGGGCATAACCCACCGGGGGGTTAACTGAAGTCATTTGGATAAACTGCTTGTAAATGTCATCTCTGATGATCCTGTTCAACTCTTGTCTAGTAAGTAGGAGGTTGCCAAGTGTGTCCAAGGAATATCTCAATGGAGGGAGACGATTTATCAGAATGCCCACAGACTCTAAAAGATTTTAAACTTCCGTGAACAAACCTTGAGCTTGACCCGAAGGACTAGAGAGGGAAATGGTATCTGAAGAACAATAGACCAAGTACTTTACCAATTTCTCCCATTCACCAAGTTAGTGAAGCTCTGGGTTCGATGCATAAAAGAGACCAGTTTGAACACTGTCTCAAGTCGGAAGGGCCGACCCCAAACTCCGCTAGGATGATGTGCTGAGGTACTGTTTGCTTGCATCTAATGATGTGCGGAGGAGAAGGGTCTCGACTCTCTTAGTCAAGGCCCAATCAAACTCAAGTAAAGAAGGCCCCAAAATCTCTGAGCCATATAGAACAGTGGGTCGGATAAGGAAGTCCATTAGGGATATCTTGGAAGAGATGTCTTGAAAATGGTGGTGGAAACACTGTCTCTCGAGAAGGGCTAAGGATCTGTATCCCTTGTTGATTTGAGGTTGGAGGTCGCTCGCAAATTGAAGTGGGGTCTTGAGAATTGCAGCGGTGTTGGTGATCTCGATCTCCTTCCGTCTGAAGAAGAAATAAAGGTCCAAGATCTTCTTCGACCTGTTGAAGATCATAACCTTGGTTTTACCCAGGTTGACCGTCAACCGTCGAAGATCACAAAGGAGAGCTAAGACATCCAATTGTCTCTGTAACCCCTCTAGAGATGAGGCTAGGAGGACCGTGTCATTAGCGAAGAGCAGGATGGATATCAGTACTTGGCGGAGGAGGCACCCATTGCTTTCCTGGATATGCTCGTGAAGAAAGGATTCTAACTCATCAATATAAATCCCAAACAATGTGGGGGATAGGGGGAAATCTTGTTTAACCCCAATGGTACTCTCTGATGAAATTGAACATATCGTGAATTGTGCGGAGATGAATAAGAATCAACTCATATAGGCGCATGATGGAAATCAATAAGGTCTGGAAGATGCCAATGTCTCTGAGCTTTTGAAACAAGGCTTCTCTCGGGACGGAGTCAAAAGCCTTCCAAAAATCTACAAGGCAGTAGTAGACTTTTGAAGACCGATGTCGTGCCTCCTCAATGATGGTCTGAAGGGTAAAGATGTGATCAATGGTCTGATGAGCAAGTCAAAATCCCACCTGTCCCCTAGCTTTGAGGTATCTATGCTCAAGCTCAGTAGAGAGATTCATATGGAGAACCGTAGCATAGAGCTTCGAGAACGTGTGGCCCACCATGATCGTCTTGTAGTTGTTGGGATCCGAGCTGGGGCCCGATTTGTGTATCGGGCGAATGATGTGATGTGACCATGCCGATGGAAAACTTGTATGGACCACATGGTTGAAGAGATCAACCAAGTGAGAGACTAGAGGACAAAGACCATGCTTAAAGAACTCTGTTGGGGAAACCTCCTCGTCTACTACTTTGTTGTTGTTCATCACCCAAACAACCTCTCTGATGTCACTGTTTGAGAATAAGAAGCATGAGGAGGGAAGAGAGGTAACTTGAATCTGGGTTTGTCCAGGGATATCATAGAGAGTGGATATGTGGGGGAACATGGATCTGGGGTCAATGTCGGATGGGAGGGGAGAGCGGTGGGGGAGGATGGTAGAAGAGGTAAACTAGCTGGTTGCATTTTTGGCAACCTAACCTTGTGGGGACATTGAGTGAGGCCCAACGATGTCTTCTTCATTATATATGCCCCGGGACTTGACCCCATGACCTCCTATTTGTAATTCACAACACTCAACCACTCAAGCTAAACCATCGAGCTTCTAGTGTTGGTCTTCATGTTCCTTTGAAGGTAATTTGTATTGTGCTTGGGTCTTATAGTTTAGGTCTACCCATATTTGGGTTTACCCCCTTTTTCTATGTTGACATTGTTTACTTTGTTCACATTGTTGTAGAATTGTAGTGTTATGTTACCTTTTCAATCCCTAGGCTTTATTCTACCATAGTTCTTTTCCATTTGCTAGGTGTAATTTCAAGTCACATTGACCTTCTTTGTTTGTTTGTGGACATTAATATAATTTATTTATTTATTTCATTCTAGTTGTGGATGTAATCACTTGGATTGGTCATTTGACAATTAAGTTAATAAAATTGATCCATTGTTCTGGTACTGTTATGTACCTTAGATCTGAAAATTCTACCACAGACTAGATATCCAATAATACTACAAAAAATCTCCTTTAATTGATTATATAAAAACACCCCTAGGTAGGGAAACACCTTAACATTGATCCTTTTATGAAAGGAATCCATGTATGAGTGTTGATCGCAATACTGAAAGAGCTTGTGTCCCATGTGCAAGTACAAACTACAACACTTATACATTACCAAATATTTCCTCAAATCAATAATTAACACAAATATTTAACATTACATTACTCAAATCAATAATTAACACAAAGTGATATAAATATTTATATCTCCTTCAATGATTTATAAAATAATGTTTACGTTAATGCCTAAATTGCATGGATATAGATATGGTATCTGAAATGATACAACAATTTTTTAGAAATTTAGGATATGACTTGGCTAGGATACATCAAATACACACATACACACACACAAGAAACTAGGAGACAAAAATTCAGAATATCATTCATGAATTTCAAATTTGGAAATAAAGCCAAAAAGAGAGTTATCATTAAGAGAGGCCAAATCTCTCTATTTATAAATTGATTTGTAAGAAATTGGCGACGTAGAAGTCTCTTTTTATATTTTTTTAATGTCTTTTCATTTTAGCAACCAAAACATCAGCTGAAACAGCCAATACGCCAACCAAAACAGCTGAAATACTGGTTGAAATTTGAAACGGCTGCTACTGCATTTGAAAAAACTGAAACGTTTCAGCTGTGTTCAACGAAACGTTTCTAAAATGCAGAAACACGTTTCCAGGACCTTGGAGTTGTGTTTCCGGTAAGACACATCCCTTCCCAATGTTTTAAACAACTGGCTATATTAAATGATTAAATATATAGCATTCTTTGTTTATATGTTTAGCTTCAATTATTAAAATAATAGCAGAACGTTAAATGCAGAGTAAACTCTAGTCATAATAAAATAATTTTCTCCATTAGTAAAGTATATGAAGACAATAGATTACCGGGGATTTGTGGATGATTGTATATATATAAGTTATAACCCCAATTTTGGCCAGTTGGTTTATCAGACATGTAAATTAATTTCTATATTTATGAAGAGATATAATCGAAGCATAAATCTGCATGATGGGATCTAGTGACAAATTTATCAGAAGTCAGTAGGTAATATTGGCATAAATAATATACAATGTTTCATTTCTGGTAGTGATTTATATTGCCTTTGCTGTTTTCATTGTTTTGCAGGTTATTGTGTCTTTATTGATGCAGAACATGCCCTAGATCCATCACTTGCAGAAGCTATAGGTGTAAAGACGGAGAATCTACTGCTTGCACAGCCTGATTGCGGTGAACAGGCTCTGAGCCTAGTTGATACTTTCATTCGCAGTGGTTCTGTAGATGTTATTGTGGTAGATAGTGTGAGGATAATTCCCTACTTGCAGTCTGGTTCTATTATACTTTATCAGGGAAATTGAATTTGAATAAATATTTGATCCTCTATAATAGAATTGTACTTAGCATGAGAGTATTCTCTTCCATAACAATTCAAGTAATTCTGCATTTAGTTTGATGGTGAATTTTTGCATAGCCATTTAATTCATGCTCAACATAATTTTGATACAATTTACTAGAAAGACTCATAGCAGTTTGGAATGTAATGCTCTGTTTTTTATTTAGTACTGACTGCAATGGTGCAACAAAAAATCCTTCTTATATGTGTGTTACATGAACACTGTACAAAAGGATAAAAAGCTCATATGCTTTCTGCCGTTTATTTCCTCAGAAATAGTGTCTCATATATTTCGCCTCATGTCTTTGATATTGTAAGATCATGGAACTCCTATATCCAATGCTTTGAATGAACTTCTAAGCTGTCTTTTCAATAGGAAAGTGCGGCCATTTGAGGCTTGGTATTGTATGCTTGCATAAGTGCAAGTCGTCTATAGCAAATCCATTTCTTCTTTTTTGGCTTGAAACCTGATCTCAGATTAGCCACTTATGACCTTGTCAATTGTGCTGATTGCTCCTTGAGATTGAAGCTACGACACTTTCTATTACAGTATAGGCTTTATATGTTGAAAGCATGAACCCAATATACTGTGTACATCATCTGCTAGAATCTTCAATAATAGTTTTGGAAAAACTTTCTTCTGCTTGAATGCGGTGTATCTATTATCGGGGTTTTTGGACTTTCAGCCGTGGCTGATATTCATAAACATTTCTGAAACCTTGTCCTACGCCTTCAATGGGGCTTTATGATTGGATAAATGGCACTAGCTTATATAGAGTGACAAATTAGGTGAGGAATATGTTGAGCTGCTAAGCTTGCTTTGTAAATCTACCATGCTTGTAGCAACCATATGCGTCCTCCAATTTTATGATTAATAGACTGGCCTACTCACTTTTATGTGATAGTTCAGCACATTTGTTTCTTAAAAGATGGCATCCTAAACAGATACAGCTTTGACAGTCTGCATTTGTACTTCATTTGTCTAAAGCTTGATGTATTGGTGACAACAGGTAGCAGCACTAGTGCCTAAAAGTGAACTAGAGGGTGAAATGGGTGATGCTCACATGGCAGTGCAGGCACGACTGATGAGCCAGGCTCTGCGTAAATTGACTCCTTCTTTATCCCGTTCCCAAACTCTTCTCATTTTTATAAACCAGGCAAGAGGAATTTCCATATCTTGTTTTATTGATATAGGATTATTGCCAGGTTAGGATGCCATGAAATGAGTTTTTAATATACTAGTAAATTGATCATTTATCAGTTAGGCGAAAATCATTTCAATGCGTTTTCTGCATTTTTACAGGTGAGGTCAAAATTGAGTAGCTTTGGAGGTTTTGGAGGTCCATCTGAAGTTACTGCTGGTGGCAATGCTCTGAAATTCTATGCATCGATCCGTCTAAATATTCGAAGAACTGGATTGCTAAAGAGAGGAGATGAGGTATTTCTTGTAGTTGTGGAAGAAATGCTTATCAAAGTTTCCCTGCTTTTTAAAGTCGAACACATTTCTCAACCTTATTCCTTAAGTTTATGTTTCAATACACTTTTATGGATGAAATTCTCATCCAAAAACATGTCTTTTGAAACATCACTGTTTGATTTGAGAAGATTATTTTCTTGATTTTTTTCCTTGAAAGTTATGCTTTGTCAGGCTAGGTTGGAATAATTACCCGCAGCCTCACTTGTGTGGGGAAAATCATAAATTGGCTTGCTTATGTAGGCAAACTAGCCCACTGAGAGCAATGCTCAAGCACATGCCCTGAAGGGGATTGGAATCATAGGAGGTGCTTATTGAACCACATTCCAATTGGCTTTTTCTTGATGTTTTTAAAATTAGCAATTACAAAAGGGACTTGTTTCCAACAATTATTGCTATTTAGAAACAATCTTACTAAGTTGCAAGAAACATGGAAACAGGTATGCCGTGGAAACATGACCCCCAAAATTTTGCAAGCGCAGTGCTTTCTGCATTATTCTGCCAAACCTTGAAAGAATGTTAGTCTTTGCGATCATCTTGTGAAAGTAGGTCCATTTAAGTACTTTAGCTTCAGTCCATATAGAAGGAAAATATTTGAGTTAACAAATACCCAATCTTAAGCCTCTTGTGTGGTTAGACAATTCTGCTTCATATAGACTGGATGAATGGATATTCACTGTAATTTTTCTTACATGCTGATGGATTTATCACCTGTAAAGAAAAATGGACATGGTGTGATAATTTTTTTTTAAACTTTAAAAAAGAAATGTAAATGGGATTTTGAATGTTATAATATGGACTGTTTTATAGCTACGTGTGAAAACAAATGAATAACGGACCAATGAAGCAATGGAGAGGTTCCTTCATATTATTTCCAAAAAAGTCTATAGACCCAATTGACAACCTATTACATGTAAAATCTCCATCTTCAAATTGGCCCCTTGATCTTCATTACTCCCCCAATTTAATTTATATGGTAATACAATCATCACCATAAAAACACTTGTTGATAAAGTTATTTCAGTGTCGCCTGAATTTTGCGTCTAATTTTTGATAATAGGAAACCTTCCACTTCCGGCACTATAAGGAAACAACCATCTCTCTAAGTAATTAATGCACCTCTAACAGGCCTAACATAATAAAGTTGGGATGCAAATCAAATATTTGCACAGTAAAGAAGCTGTAAGTTGGCATGCTTCTTATACATTACCATGGCTGCTGCATAATAAATAACGAAGCTTTGAGTAATCTTTGCTTCATTGGAATTCTTCCCAAGCAAAGCAATGCTGTTTATGTCGTTAATGAGGTCAATACAGTGAACAACACATGGAGTTTTATAGATTTTTGAGTAGTCATCCTCAATTACATTAATAGCAGCACCATTTATTATAAATTGGACAGCATTTTCCCTTCCCACCTAATTGTCTCTTTGGAGAAGCCCATAAAAATGCACTACCTTGACCTTCCAAGCAGTGTCATGACATTTTAAAAACATCACTCCCCTAGGGATACAGGCCAATATATTGATGAGGTGTCAAGAATTGATATCTGCCCAACCCTTCGATAAAACAGAGAGCACAAAATCCCTCCAAACTACACCAATGCCATGAAGTCTCGGTTTAATGTGAGCAATCTCAACTAAAACAAGTCTAGTTTTTCCAAAACTTGGTGATATGTATCCGTTTGGGGTGTGGTTTGGCATAACCATGCCCTTGCAATATGGAGACCTATACACTTTAGTGCTCCCATTTGAAAATAAAAATCTTCCAATTGAGATGTCAATGTTATGCCTATCATGTACATCCCTAAGATGATTGAATACTAGCATCGATGCCAATATGGGATGACGATTTGGTAAAGATGGTTTATTTGATGTGCAAAATGAGGTAGTTGGTTTCTGATTTTCAATGTCAAATAATTATTTCACTAATGTTGCCTTTGTTAAATTTCAGACCCAACACCCAACAATTTTTTTCATAGCAAACCCTTGCTGTAATAAATTTATTAAGCAGATTTACTGAATAAAAAACATGGCTGAGTTTTAACGATTTACAAAACAGCGGAAGCACAATAGGAAACCAAACACATTTGCACACATAATTTTCTGGGTAAATACCCCTGGAAAAACCCCAAGGGAAAACTAGTACTGTGATGATTTTATTAATATAAAATCCGGGCTCCTGTCCTGGGATAATGGCCCATCTGTGGAAGATACAAAACAACAAGATAGCCTAGCCTATCACACCTCAAGATCTGTCCTTTGATCTTGCTGTCTGCTACTTCTTTGCTGCCCCTTTCTCCTTTCCTCGGACCTTGCCCCTGCACACTTGGATGAAAGTTCTTCTCCACTCAATTCAATGAGATCTCACTCTCTCACTCTGTGTGTGTGTCCTGTCACCTTAGCTGTCTTTTATAATGTTGAGTTTACCCTATATCCAAAACCCTAGATCTCCAAAGTGATCGATGGATGAGATTAGATCTCTCCAACACTTTAAAGTTTAGATCAATGGCTATGATTTAATTTAATTCAATGGCCAAATACTTAGACATTTAATTAAATTAAACTCAATCATAAAAAGACATTCACTTTAATAATCACTTTATTAAAGTGAATTTCCTAAGTCTTGAGAGGCATTAAGGACGTCTTCCACATGTTAGACACAAAACCGATGTGGAAGTACCTGTCCGATGCTACAAACATCAACACTCTGACCTAGGGACTTTATCATGCAGCTTTTTGTTCCTTTTTCCCAACCTGATATAAGTTCCACCTACTTGTGAGTACAAGTCTAGTACAATTGTGGTAATTATGCTGCTTACATCCCCACTACAACGATAAGTTCATTTGTGCAATTACCCACAGCCCTTTTGGCTTTCAAAACTATTGACTGGTATTGTTTTGGATGGTGGGGAGTTTATTGTGTGATGCTGTGGAAATAGGGATGCTTGAGATTTCTACCCACATAATTGAAAAGAGGACCTATTCAACTGAGATTTTTTTGTAGTTTTTAATTTTAATTTTAATTTAAATCCCAAGAGGAAGAATGCATTCCTTTAGCAAACCCCAAATGTGAGTTTTCACTCCCTAGTTGCTGGAAAATGAAGAATCTAGGCCCCAAACTTTAAAGCTTACTAAAAAACCTCTTGCTGATGGCTGCTGTTGTTCACACTTCTGCTTCAAGCTCTTAAAAAAAATACCCTCTCTGCTGTTGTTGTTTTCACACCCATCTCTTCCATCTCTTATTTTCTCTTCTTTGAAGTGATGAATAATAGAGTGAATTGAGTGCCTTTCAGAGTTAGTTTAAGTAGTAAATGAAACCACATTTTTATTTCCTTTATTTTTTGGTTTTTTATGTTTCTTTGTTTCCTTGTCAGTGCCATTCTTTGGGGCAGGTGAGGAATGGCCAGGAAATGACCATTTCTCAAAGAAAGTCACCATTCCCCAGGGTGTTTCCTGTAAAAACATGTTCTTTTCATGAAACAGCTGGAGAAATGTTTCCAAAATAGGCCAATAAATGGAACACTGTTTTGGCCCACTATAAATAAAATGCAATTTGTTGGGATGCCGTTCCTGCATTTCCTTCTCTTTCATTTTGTACAACAATGGAAGCCTGCTGTACTGTTTGTCACAATATAGCTTGTAGTCGAGCACTAAAATATTGATATTTTAGTTTGTAAATGAATTATCTAGTTTTTTATGCCTGCCAGTCAGATTGCTTATACTTTTGTTCTGAATGCCGCTTGAATCTTTTTTATCCTCTCCATGCACTTTATTATTATTATTATTATTACCTGCCAAAGGTTTGGCTTAAATTGCTTCTCATCTACGACCACCTTTTTATATCCTGTTTTTGTTTCCATGCATCTTGAACAATTTATACTTTATCCTTAATTTTCACAATTTCCTCCATGTCAGAGCATCAATCAGTCTTGCAATTTCTAGTTTCATGGCATTTCCATATAATGTTTGTTTGTCGATATTCATTAATTGAATTTTCTAATTTTTATTTTGCTGTCAGACATTCGGGAGCCAGATCTTAGTCAAAGTTGCAAAGAACAAATTGGCGCCTCCATTCAAAACTGCAGAATTTGAAATTGAGTTTGGCAGGGGCATTTCATGTGAAGCAGAGATTTTGGATCTAGGATGTAAGCATGACGTGATCACAAAATCAGGGCACCATTATAAGTTAAATGGGGAAACTTTCAATGGTAAGGAAAAAGCCAAAAGTTATCTGAGAGAGAATGACCAGATTCGTTATGAATTGATGTCAAAACTCAAAGAGAAGCTTTTAGGGGATATAGGCCAAGAAGATGTACTTGAGAAGGATGTGAGTGATACATTGAGTGAAAACAATGACGAAATAATTGAAACCGCGGCAGTGGCAGAGGCAGTGTAATTGGACTGTACAAAATCTTCTATGATATTTGTCAATTTTGTCAGCTAGTAAGGGAAGGCATAAATTGCTTTGCACAAGTTAATATTTCTAACGGAAGACTTCTGTAGAGGTTGCCTGAATTGTCATCTTAAAAAGCTTGTGGAGAGCAAAAACATCACAGTATGGATAGCAGAAATTAGACAGAAATTTGGGATCCTTTCTCAGGGATTCAAATCCCACTGTAAAGAGAAGCTCAAAGAAAGTTCACCGTGAGAAGACAGGTTGAGGGTATTTAAGTTGCATCAAGTGGGGAGGTCGGTCTCTGTTTAGTCTGTTGATGGGATCAAATTGGATGGTTTGCTAGTTTTGTAGTAGTTGTGTTAGGAAGTTTTAAAAACTGCCTTTTTCTTTTCTATTATGGTAAAGAACACTTGCTCCATCCCTCTCCTTGAAATCAAACTAAAACAGAGGTGCGGGAGAGGAAACAAAGTCAATGGAGCATACCATCATAATTGAATCATTGGACTAAAAGGGCGAATCAGCTGCTATTTATTAATTTCTCATCACCCTTGCCAGCCATTTAATTGAAAGTTTTCTGCAGAATCGGCAGTTTTGCTAATTGCAGCATGTCACCATATTTGGAATCAATTATATTCTTTGACTTATAGTGTAATGATTGATAGACATGCTTGCTTCATGAACTTTGTATCTTTATCTCTTATATTTTACATTGTTGAAGCAAAAAGACCAAGAAGTGAGTTTTATGTTATTCGGGACTTTGATCTGTGCCAAAAGAGTAGGATATATTTCTAGCATATATGATAAATTTATAAATATTGATTCTCTCATGTAGAACAAGGGTTTGAGATTATGAAATTGACTCGTGTCTAAAGCTGATGTCAATTTGAAACGTTAAATTCAGGCCTTTGTTTATGCTTGCATTTAATCACATCCCCTATTGCCGAGTTTGTTAACGGTTGAAATAACAATACTTGTAATGATCACAAGTTTAGTATAGTGTGAAATAGCATGACTTGACGAGTTTGGGAATGTTTGAAATAACTCACAAGGGTGGGATTTGTACAGATTTGATGTGATTGGTGATGATGATTTACTTTGAACTACTCTTGTGGAATTGTAGATAGTAACATCTTTTGTGTGAGTTGAAAACAGATGTAATTATAATGCTGTGTGAGTTGAAAACGGATGTAATAATAATGCTGGGCTTTAAATTTAAGAATGTGTTTGGAAATGGTGATGAACATTAGAAAAAGGCTATCTCAGAATTGTAAATTTTGAAGGAAATTTGCATGCTTATGATGTGTGTACTAAATGCTTTAGGTCATCGATGGTTGGAGATGTTAGAATATGAAGGATTGTGCTCGTTTTACCATTGACAATACCCTTGTCACCCAACCATAGGCCGAAGCCACCCTTCGAGCACCTTGACCTTGACAGAGAAAAGAATCCTCGTAGCAATCCAATAGCCAAGAGAGGTTAATGCACCGAGCAAGAAGTAACCAAGCTGAACAGATAGTCTCACCCAAAAACTGACGCAGTACCTTCCCCAGGACTTGCACACAAAACTGCTGGATTGCAGTGCGCAAAAACTGCTCTCTGCAATTATGAGAAGTGTGAATAATGAGACTGACGCCCTGTATTTATAGTAATTCTAGCAGGCTTGCTTGGCCCAACTTCTCCTTTTGGGTACTAATTAATTCATATTAATTATATTTCTACAACTGACATCTTGTCTAGGGTTTCCTTCATTTATTTGCTTCCCTCCAGAACATTCTACATTCTAATCTTGTCAAAGGTCACAATAGAGGTTCATACTTCCCGAAGCTACCATGATATCAACACTCCCTCTAGCGAGGGAGGTATGGTCTTGAGCACAAACAAACCATTCAACTGGTAGTATCACGAGCACAGTGATTATTATCCCACTGGATAATCTCCTATGACAACTGGTACAATATCAATTGATAGAACACAACTGTGTCTATCCACGGTAGTACACAACTACTCAAACCGTGCCACATAGTCGCAAACAATGGAACATATCCACCACAATAGTATATCTCTAATGTCTGGAGACAAACGGTCTCCATAACAATCATCTGATAACAACCTGCACAGAAAATATTGTTAAAATAAACTGAACCATCTGAGCCAATCTTTCACTCATATCTACCCTTAGTATAGAACATCAACAATGGGCTACCTACCCTATTCTTCTCAAACAAGGAAGAATGATTGTTTCTAATTTCTGAGCCTGGATCATTTCTCATCCAGGGCCATTCCTCCGACACTAAACAAAGTGTAACCTGGAGAGAATGAATCTTTCCTAATGAATGTCTGTCCTTGATTGCTGAGCCTGGACCATTCCCCACCCTGGGCCATTCTTCCTACACTAATCAAAGTGCACCCTGGAGAGAATGTATAAACCTTAAGGAATGACTGTCCGGACCATTTCCTCTGTTAACCACAAGAGGAAAATATTGTCCTGTATCAACCTCCAAAACAGACCATTCCTCATGTTAACCACAATGAGAAATCGTTGTTCGACGAGGCGGGCCAGTTTTCTTGAGTAACCTTCAAGAAGAGAGACTACCCTAGACCACTCCCCATGTTAACCACAATGAGAAGTCATTGTCTATGATATATCAACAATCTGGACCATTTCCCATGTTAACCACAATGGGAAATCGTTGTCCGTCAGAAATCCCAATCCACTTTCCGAACATGAAAGAATCTGTCCGAGCTGGACTATTTTTCAATCACAAAAATAAATGTCTTCAATAATATTTTCAGTGCTCCCTCCCAACCTGGAGAGTCATTTCTTCCCTTTCAACTAAGGGAGTTATTTCCACGATCCCCATCTTCTCTTGGAAATATGCAAACTTTATCTCGGATAGAGGTTTTGTCAAGATATTTGTTGTCTGCTCATCAGTGGGGATATACTCGAGCTTTACCTCTCCTTCTCGGACTTTATCTTGAATAAAGTAGTATTTGATCTCAATGTGTTTCGACCTTTCATGAAACACGAAATGTTCTGATAATCTTATACAACTCTGATTATCACAATATATTATGGTCGATTCTGGAATCTGATCAAATAAATCAGAGATTAACTTAACCATATTGCTTCTGTGCATGCTTCACATGCTGCCATATACTTTGCTTTTGCTGTGTTGAGTGCGACAAACTTTTGTTTTCTGTTGCCCCAAGATATCATAGCGGAGCCCAAGCTGAAACACATGCCTGAAGTGCTCTTTCTGTTTTCTGCACTTCCTGCCCAATCTGACTCTGTGAATCCATGAAGCTGTATATCGCTGGATGCAGTATATCTCAAACCATAGTTTATTGTTCCACGAATATATCTTAATACATGCTTTGCAACTATACAATGCTCATGTCTCGGTTCCACCTGAAACTGGGTTAGTGTATTCACAGCAAAACAAATGTCTGGTCGAGTATTTACCAAATACATCAATGACCCAATTAGTTGTCGATATATAGATGGATCTACTGGATCATAATCTGGATCCTATATTTTTCTTATATCTGCATTCATAGGAGTGTCCATGGACTTACAATCCATCATTCCAAATTTCTGAAGGATCTTTATTGCGTACTTTCCTTGTCCAAGGAATACTTCGCCACGCTTCTGCCATACTTCTAGTCCCAAGTAATAATGCATGAGACCTAGATCTTTCATATCAAATTCAGAAGCTATTTCCTTCTTGCATTGGATGACGAGAGACTCTTCACCTGTTACGAATAGAGTGTCAAGATATAGTAGTAGGATTACAGGTGCATTGTCCACGACTTTATAGTAAAGGTTTGGATCTGCATGACTCTTGGAGAAACCAAGTCTCATTAGATAGTTGTCCATTCTGGCATACCAAGCGGAGCTTGCATGAGTCCATATAGAGCTTTCTTTAATTTGCAAACATGAGTGTCTTTGGAATGTACCTCAAACCCTTGAGGTTGTTCAATATATACTTCTTCAATAGCTCCATTGATGAAAGCTGTCTTTACATACATCTGATGTAAGTTCCATCCCATGGAAGCGGCAAGAGATATGATAGTTTCGATGGAAGTATATCTAGCCACCGGAGCAAACATTTCGTCATAATCATCTCCCTCCTTTTGGGACAACCCTCTAGCTACGAATCTTGTCTTGTATTTATCCACGCTTTCGTCTGTTGCATGTTTGATTTTGTACACCCATTTTGAAGTTACCATCGATTTTTCTTTAGGTCTTGGTACGATTTCCCATATCTCATTTTTCATAATGGATTGATGCTCTTTCGTCATAGCTTCTTTCCATTGTACCTTTTGAGTTGCTTCTTCAAATGTGGTAGGTTCTTCATCTAGAAGCTTCGTCATGTACGCTGCATAATTTGAGAATCTTTTAGGTCTTTTACTCTTTTTGAATGTTCCTTCTGGAACCTTGAGTCTTTCTGCGTCTTGTAAGGTAGCTTCAAGCCAAGCTGGTGTTTTCTTGGTCTTAGGTACGATATCTGAATCAATGTTTTCACATGGCTCCATAGGATGATNGTTGCTTCTTCAAATGTGGTAGGTTCTTCATCTAGAAGCTTCGTCATGTACGCTGCATAACTTGAGAATCTTTTAGGTCTTTTACTCTTTTTGAATGTTCCTTCTGGAACCTTGAGTCTTTCTGCGTCTTGTAAGGTAGCTTCAAGCCAAGCTGGTGTTTTCTTGGTCTTAGGTACGATATCTGAATCAATGTTTTCACATGGCTCCATAGGATGATTAGGCAGTGCATTTTCGTCATTTTTGTTTTCTGTGCTTTTTTCGTTAAGTTCTTCAATCTCTTCTTCTTCTATAGTTTCTTCTATGGATTTCTTGAAGGCCATATTTTCATTGAATGTTATGTCTCTGCTGACTTCGATCTTGTGTTCTGGAATATATATTCTATAAGCTTTGGATGAATCACTGTATCCCACGAACATCCCTTTCTTTCCCGAAGGTTCTAGTTTATTCCTCTTGTCCTTGGGAATGTTAAACATGACATCCAAATATTCTTAGATTTTCTACATTAGGTTTCTTACCTGAGAAAGCTTCTTCTGGTGTCATGTCCTTCAATATACGATGAAGACTTTTGTTTTGCACATATATTGTTGTCATTGTTGCTTCTCCCCATAAGAACATGGATAGACCTTGATCATTTAGTAAGGCTTTTACGGTTTCTTCAATGGATCTGTTCTTTCTTTCTGCTACACCATTTTGTTGAGGATTATGAGGAACAATCAGCTCCCTCCTAATCCCTGTCGATTTGCAGAATGCAACGAATTCTTTTGATGTGTATTTTCCACCATTATCGGTTCTTAGCGTCTTGATCTTCTTATTCGTGAGGTTTTCTATTTTTGCTTTGAACTCTTGAAACTTGTTGAATACTTCGTCTTTTGTCTTTAGTAGATATAGCCAAGTCTTTCTTGAATAGTCATCTATGAAGATTACGTAGTAAGAAGATCCTCCTAGAGATTTTATTGGTAGCAGACCGCAAACATCTAAGTGTATCAGATCTAGAATCTCCTTATATCTGTTGTTGTTGCTTGGGAATGGTTTCTTGATATTCTTCCCAAGAGCACATCCTTTGTAGATTCCTTCATGTGTAGACTGCAACTCTGGTATTCCTTCAACCATCTTTTTGAGAAAGGGTAATGCTTGATAGTTAATGTGAGTGTACCTTCTGTGCTAAAGCTCATTGGGGTTAACTTCGTTGAGTATAAGAGCTTCTTCATTTTGTTCTAGTAGTCTATACAGATTTCCTTCACGACTTCCAATAACCCTAACATTCTCTATGCTGGAGTCTTTATGCCATGATAACACCTTTCCATCCATGAAAGCTATTATGTTTCCCTTGTCTTCTAGGCAAGCTATCGATACGAGATTCTTGTCTAAACCAGGTACGTATAAAACATTGCTTAAGTGAACATAGTCATCTGTTTTCATTTTGATGGAGGCTTGTCCAAATCCTTCCACGGGGTAAGTGGTTTTGTCTCCAAGCTCTACCTTGTACGAGGTCTTCTTCTCATTTAGATTTGAGAGTCTGGCTTGATCTCTCGTCATGTGCCTAGAAGCTCCGCTATCGATTATCCACATGTCATCTTCAATCGTTCCAGTGAGTGCTGAGTAGTGTAGAAGACTGATTGTTTCACTCATGTCTTCGGTTGATTGGTAGCTGGTCATGCCTTGATCCAAAACTTCAACTTCGTCGTTTTTGTCTTTTGAGAGAGCCAAAAGGTGCACTGAGTTAGGGCGCATTTGAATATTTTCTTTTTGAGCGAGATGCTCCATCACAAGGTGTCGAATATGAGATTAAGGCTTCTTCAACTACTTCTGCTAGTAACCCTAGCGACAATGACTTTGGAAGCTGCTCTTGCTAGTAACCCTAGCGACAGTTCCTCAGCGAGCTCAATATCCTAACGGCCATGCTTTCTTCCAGCGTTTAGACTGAATGAAGGTGTGGGCCCATAACCTGTTAGAATATGAAGGATTGTGCTTGTTTTACCATTGACAATACCCTTGTCACCCAACCATAGGCCGAAGCCACCCTCCGAGCACCTTGACCTTGACAAAGAAAAGAATCATGGTAGCAATCCAATAGCCAAGAGAGGCTAATGCACCAAGCAAGAAGTAACCAAGCTGAGCATATAGTCTCACCCAAAAACTGGCACAGTACCTTCCCCAGGACTTGCGCACAAAACTGCTGGACTGCAATGTGCAAAAACTGCTCTCTGCAATTCTGAGAAGTGTGAATAATGAGAGACTGACGCCTTGTATTTATAGTAATTCTGGCAAGCTTGCCTGGGCCAACCTCTCCTTCTGGGTACTAATTAATTCATATTAATTATATTTCTACAACCGACATTTTGTCTAGGGTTTCCTTCATTTCTTTGCTTCCTTCCGGAACATTCTAATCTTGTCAAAGGTCACAATAGAGGTTCATACCTCCCGCAACTACCATAATATCAACAGGAGAGAGCATGGCTCTCCTTTTATGGGATAAAAAATACAAATATAAATGTATTATGGAGAGTTCCAGGAAGCAACAAGATTCAAGGTGCATATTTTGAAACAAAATCAACGTTTGGAGTTGCCAAGGTGAAGTTGACCTCTTTCGAGACTCATTTTTGGATATAATATATTGTGGCTTAATTGGAAAAGTCTTTGAATAAATCAAAAGTAATAAGGCTGAAATATAGTTAAAAGGAGAAATTCGTTTTCTTGTAAAGTGCTTGGTTCTCATGAAGGGTGTAGGTTTTATACGAGATTCTCCTAATTAGGGATTAGCGTTAATCCTTTGATGTTCCATTGGATTTTCTTGTTCAGGTCTCATGTGAAGTTCTATGGAAAAGTTTACTTAAACTTTGGGATACAATGGATAGGCTTGTGTTTATGTCAATATTAAACTACAACAAGGTTTATTGGATGCTATGCAACAAGTTTTGTTTATATACTAGATGGAAATAGTCTATTGATGACAAGAAAATACTATTCAGAGGCATATCGTTCTATGCGGTGAAAAGTAAAACGTCCAGAGGAAGGAGAATGTTTAATAAGAATATCATATTCTGAAGAATGAGAATTAGGTATACAAAATCAAATTGCCACCTTTTGCGGTACTAGTTTTAAACACTAGAGGAGGTTATAGAGTGGTAGGATATTTCTATTCAATAGTACAAGGTAAATCATAGTGGGCACAAATCTCATTAGAATAAGAGGATTTGATTTTAAGAATATCATACGCTGAAGATGAAAGGGATGTGGATTAGGTCTACAAAATCAAATTGCCACCCTTTGTGCTATTACTTTTAAACACTATAGGAGGTTATAGAGTGGTAGGATCTTTCTATTCAATAGTACAAGGTAAATCATAGTGGGCACAAATCTCATTAGAGTAAGAGGATTTGATTTATTGCTCCTCAGAAAGGTAAGGATGTGCATTTGGAAGATTTAGGAATGTTGTAAGAAGTTTAGAAAGATGATGCTTAAGCCTTTCTTTAAAATTACATGTGTTCATATTCTTTTTCTTTGGTCGAAGGTATAGTTTCCAAGGAATTGTTAACTAGCACAACCACATTAGTAAAAGTGGTTGATATACGTTGATTGACGTCATTAGTTTGGAAAAATGGAAAATGGTGTTGATTGATGTACATCAAACCACTTTTACTAATGTGGTGCTAGTACTTGTTAAATTTAGAGCTGCTATTAAGTTCTTTTCAACTTACTAGACAATAATAGCATAAGTAGGATCATTGAAAAAAAAACACAATCACAAGGTACACAACATTTTATCATGGGAAACCCTCATGGGGGAGAAAACCCAACAAAAACTTCCTTAATATAGATTGCCAATACAATGCCAAGATAAAAGACCAAACACTAGAGAATATCCAAGACTGAGCAATGTGCCTCTCTCTTCTCCTTCTAACTGCAACTTCCTTCAAACTTGCACACTAGATTAGTGACTTGAGTAAGTGAGTGAATGAGGTGTTATCATCTCTTATTTATACTAGCCGAGGAGCACTAGGGTTGTGTCTCTTCACCAAGCTGGGCCGACTTCAATTAGTGGCTAAAACCACTTTAATTAGCCCTAGGGGTCGACTTCTCAATTAACATCATCTAATTAGGGTTTGACCAATTCACAAAAGGGGATTTGGTCATACATAAGTCTCGACATGATCAATCCAAAAAAGGGGATTGATCTATAAGATAATAATTCAATTATAATTAGAATATTCTTTGCAGTTACAATATTTCAACACTCCCCCTTAATAAGAAGGGTATTCTAAAACATCATCAGGAGAGAGAGATGGCAACAACATCATCAACATCCATAACACTAACTGAAATATCTATAAATCAACATAAGTTTTTTCTCGTCATCAATAACATCATCATTCACAGCATGGAACTGGAGTATCATCATCAACATCGTTCACAACATGGAGCTGGAATAGCATAGTCATCATCATTCACAACATGGAGCTGGAATATGAAACATCAACATCAGTTAGTATAAAACTATAACAACATCAACAACACTAAGTCGATACAACATCATCAATAACAGGAGGCTGGAGCAACAACATCATCAACAACATGAGGTTGGAGCAACAACATCATCAACACGAGGATGAAATAACATCATCATCATCATCATATAGAAACAAAATGAGGTAGGTGCAACAACATTTTGTGGTACTCTGACAGACCGTCCTTACCAGACCTTCAAGATCTGCCCAAGAATCACAAGATTCCCTAGCATATGAAAATCCTAACGGAGCTACCACATGGTACTCTGGCAGACCGTCTGTCACACACCCACTACGACATAATAGATTTTTTGCCTTTTTCTTTCTCCTTCTTTATCGAGGGACAGAGTTCCCGAATTCCTACGAGGTTCTAGCATAGGCTAGGTCTTCCGATCAGGACCTTCACCAAACCAATTCACTGGTTCTTTCGTTGAAAATCCATCGTGTACAACTCAAGCACCAAGCGTAGGCTTCACTTCCATGTGACCACCGGTTATGACCCCGGGCTAAGCCAAGAAGCGCCTTTCGCATTTCGGGACTTCGGAAACCGTATCGGGACTTCACAGCTTGCGAAGACGAGGGGTTCATACCCTTTGGTCTCCCAGGTGTCAAAACGCCGAAATCCTTTCACACTACATCGCTTCGGGGTTTCACATACTGAGATTTCGTGTAACGGGATTTCGTGATGTGCACAGATAAGGGGTCTCACACCTAGGTTTCCCGGGAGCCGAAACTCCGAAGCCCATATATACACTAAGCTCATTTCGGGGTTTCGCAAGTCGGGATTTCGCGATGTGCGTAGACAAGAGGTCTCGCACTTGAGTTCCTTGGGAGCCGAAACTCCGAAGCCCATATATACACTAAGCTCATTTCGGGATT
Organism: Picea mariana; assembly: GCA_032191745.1. Classification (NCBI taxonomy): domain Eukaryota; kingdom Viridiplantae; phylum Streptophyta; class Pinopsida; order Pinales; family Pinaceae; genus Picea; species Picea mariana. The sequence goes on from JASDQU010010697.1 coordinate 32,752, forward strand.
TCGCAAGTCGGGATTTTGCGATGTGCGCAGACAAGAGGTCTCGCACTTGAGTTCCCCGTGAGCTAAAACTCTGAAGCCCATATATACACTAAGCTCATTTCGGGGTTTCGCAAGTCGGGATTTCGCGATGTGCGCAGACAAGGGTCTCGCACTTGGGTTTCCCGGGAGCCGAAACTCCGAAGCACCGAAACCTGAGGGAACCATCCTCTCGAGTACAAGGCTTTCGGACTTAGACTACAAAATCCTTGAATGGGTTCTTGGGTAAATATCCCCAGGCTGGGTGACTTGACTAAAAGACCTTCTTAAATTATTGAGCTATGAACTCTGTGATAGGGGTGAGGTAAGCTCATATGGTTTCTAAAACGATAGTCCTTTAAAGGAACTCACTCCGGCTTTGGAGGGTGAGGGGACTTCCCGGGGGGAGGTGCCTTCGGGAAATCAAACCAGGGCATAGCGTGAGTCAAATACATGAAACAAATCTCAAGGGAACGACTCATAATTTGAACTTATTCATTCTCTACATAAACCGATTATGGTCATATATATATAAGTATGCATCCATTATTTCTGGTCAAAACACCGGGCAAACACTGATATACATAAATAATTTATGAGTGTATAAACATGAGCATGCGTCCATTATAATCAATTCAAGACACGAGATATAAACACTTATCAGAAAAACACCAGGTGTGACACAACTGCTGAGAGGGGTGCTTGTTTCCACCCAACCGTAGGCTCAGTGATTCCAATCGGATTTACCATTAGCCACCCCTGAGCTGGATCACAATGCTTTGAGACTCAGTCTCCTACTTCCCACTCGTCGGAAGTCGAGGACGAAGGTTACTCTCCTTCTCCTCTGCTCATGACTCACTGTAGTTTTTGGAGTGCTTCTGGTTCTCCTTCCGCGATTCCTGTCGCACGTGCTCCGCTCTCTGTTTTCCCCCCTTCCTTCCACACTTCTTTCCTTGCCTTTTTCCTGCGAGGTTGCGTGTGGCACGAATTTCCCTGTTCGATGGTCAGGTCTGAGAGCTTCTACGGATGGGTGGTTCGCCCCCATCCCCTCATTTACTCTTGAGGAGCCTCCCCACCTACCATCCAGGCAGGTAATTCATTTAGGGGTCTGAGAGTGAGCTTTGGTTTCCGAGCATGTACAAATCAGTACGGTTTCGGTTCGGTGGAAGTTAACGCAGCCATTCCCAGCCCCTTCCACCACCTCTCATCAACCATCGTGGTCCCTTTCAACACACCCCCCTCCCAGCAATCATGCGACACATATTCATGAAATTATTTTCATTCATCGACCTTTTATATAAAGGTCTGTCAAATCAAACATTTACATCTTTGAGTTTGCCATGGTTTTTGGCCAATATAGTTATTTTTACAAACTGGGGGAAACAGGGTGTTACAAATCCCTCCCCCTTCAAGGAACATCGTCCCCGATGTTCTATCTATCAACATAACATGTATGTACAAAAGTAAACAAAATCGGATATGCTTGTTTCATGGCATCTTCCATTTCCCATGTAGCCTCATCTGGGCCAAAATGTTTCCACTACACCTTGACCTATGCAATGGTTTGGTTCCTGAGCGGGGTTTCCTTTCTGTCCAGTATGCATTGGGGTTCTGGTAGGAATTCTCCCTCCGGTTCCACCTGGATCACAGACCAGTCAATTATGTGATTAGAATCATGTACATATTTCTTCAATAATGAAACATGGAAAACATTATGTGTTTTTATTGTGGGAGGAAGTGCTAGCCTATAGGCTACAAGTCCCACTCTATCTAGAACTTCAAAGGGTCCACAATACCGAGGTGCCAACTTGGCACAAGCTCCCATCTTCAGGGAACTCTTCCTGGGTTTAACTCTGAGATATACGTAGTCTCCCGCCCTGAACTCTCTTGGAGTTCTCTTTCGGTTAGTGTAACTTTTCTGTCGGTTCTGAGTGACCTTTAAATTTTGTTTTATCTGAGTCAGTTGTTGTTCCATTTCTTTCAGCATGTCGGGTCCAATAGTAACTCTGTTTACGGGGTTACTCCAACTGACTGGAGTGTTGCACGACCTACCATAGAGGACTTTGAAAGGACTCATCTTCGGGGATTCTTGGTAGCCGTTGTTGTAGGCGAATTCCACCAGTGGCAGGGAGTCTTCCCACTTTTTGGGTTGATGCATTACATGCATCCTTAGCATGTCTTCTAATATTTGGTTCACTCTTTCTATCTATCCGTCGGTTTGAGGATGAAAGGCTGTGCTAAACAACAATTTGGTCTCTAGACCCACCATCAGGGATTTCCAAAAGTTGGAAGTAAATTTCGTGTCTCTGTCAGACACGATCTCTTTAGGCATACCATGTAATCTGAATATCTCCCGCATAAATACGTGGGCGATGTCTATCGCCTTGCAAGTCGACTTGATGGGGATAAAATGAGCGGACTTGCTCAACTTATCCACCACTACCATGATGGCGTCATTCTGTTTGGTTGAGGTTGGTAATCCGGTGATGAAATCCATGGAGATGGTTTCCCATTTCCATTCCGGGATTGGTAGAGGTTCTGCTTTAACATGTTGGCACTCTATGCATTTGGCTAAGTATTCAGCGATGTCTTTCTTCAATCCAGGCCAATAGAACTATTTCCTGGTGGCTATGATCATCTTCTGGTATCCTGGATGACCAGTATAGGGTCTTTTATGTAGTTTGTCCATTATGAACCTCTTCAAGTCCTCACAATCTGGAATATATAATCTATTTCTGTAAGTTAGCAGACCTCCATCTATCATTTGGTAGCCTTCACACTTTATCCCTGTGGGTTCTTGCTCCCAGATATGAGGTCACTGTCTGGAAGAATATGTCTGTTTTTTGTGCATTCCTGACTCTTTCCTTGACATCCGTCTCGCAGGTGCTCACCGCTGCCAGATGAATTGTTTTCATACTTCGGCCAAGAGCATCGACCACCTTATTTTCTTTTCCTTTGATATGTTTGATTTCAAAATCAAACTTGCTAAGGAGGGCCATCCACCTAGCTTGTCTGGCATTGAGCTTTGTTTGGTCAAACAGATATCGTAATCCACAATGATCTGTCATAAGCACGGATTTCCTTCCCAGGAGGTAATGCCTCCACATTTTTAAGGTGTGCACTATGGCAGCCAACTCTAGATCATGGGTCACATAGTTGACTTCGTGCTCATTCAATTTTTGGGATTCATAGCAGACAACACTTCCGCCCTGCATAAGGACTCCTCCGAGCCCTTCCTTGCAGGCATCTGTGCACATGAGGAAGTCAGCTTCGAGATCAACGATCTTCAATACGGGTGCGTGGGTTAGTAGGTGTTTTAGGGATTGAAATCTTTCTTCACATTCTTGTGTCCATGTGAATTTAGCTTCCTTCTTCTGGAGAGTAGTGATTGGACAACCAATTCTGGAGAATCCTTTCATAAATCTCCTATAGTATCCTGCTAAGCCCATAAAGAACCTGATATCTGAAACGTCCTTTGGGGTAGGCCATTCCATGATAGACCTGATCTTGTCAGGATCTACTGCTACTCCTTCTTCAGATATGACATGGCCCAAGTAATGTATTTGCTTCTGGAAAAAGTCGCACTTGCTAAATTTGGCATAGCGCCGATGTTCTCTTAGCACTTGAAGCACAAGCCTAAGATGTTCCTCATGTTCCTCTCTATTCTTGGAATAAATTAATATATCGTCCATAAAAACTAGTACAAATTTGTCTAGGAATTTGCTGAGAACATTGTTCATGAAGCACATAAAAGTGGCAGGGGCATTGGTTAATCCAAATGGTACTACCACAAAATCATAGTGACCATATCTCGACCTTAAGGCAGTTTTGTGGATGTCTTCACCCTTGATTCAGACTTAATGGTATCCAGATCTCAAGTCAATCTTTGAGAATATGGAAGCACCTCCCAATTGATCGAACAAGTCATCGATCCTAGGTAAGGGGTACTTCTTCTTTATGGTTACCTTATTGAGTTGTCTGTAATCTATGCACAGTCGGAGGGTACCGTCTTTCTTTTTCACAAACAGGACTGGTGCTCCCCAAGGAGACATGCTGGGTTGGATATAGCCTTTGTCCATCATTTCTTTCAATNATGGTATCCAGATCTCAAGTCAATCTTTGAGAATATGGAAGCACCTCCCAATTGATCGAACAAGTCATCGATCCTGGGTAAGGGGTACTTCTTCTTTATGGTTACCTTATTGAGTTGTCTGTAATCTATGCACAGTCGGAGGGTACCGTCTTTCTTTTTCACAAACAGGACTGGTGCTCCCCAAGGAGACATGCTGGGTTGGATATAGCCTTTGTCCATCATTTCTTTCAATTGTAATTTAAGCTCAACTAGCTTGGGTGTGCTCATCCTGTAGGGTGTTCTAGACACTAGCACCGCTCTTGGTGCAAGTTCTATCGAGAAGTCAATGTTCCTTCTCGGAGGTAGACCCGGTACCTCTTCCGAAAATACATCTCTATATTCTCCTAGTATGGGATGGTCCTTGAGGCTTGGTTTGTCATTTTCAATTGATTCCAATACCTGTATCGCATATAGTGGACATCCCTTTCTGCAATATTTCCTCATTTGAAGAGCTGATATTCGTCTCACCGAGACAGGTTTTTGGATCCCTTGAAGGGTTATCCTTCTTCCTCCTTCACTAACACATTCTAAGGTTTTATGGTAACAGTGCAGTCTGGCTCTATATGTGGCTAGCCAATCCATACCGATCAACAAATCATATGACCCTAGGGGTAGTATATTAAGGGTTGCTTGGGTGGAGAATTCACCCATAGTAAATTGGCAGGCTGGTATGACCTCCGCTACCTTTCTTTTGGTGCCAGTGGCTAACTGTACCAACCATGGCTTGGTGTGTTTATGTGGCTGTAATTTACACTTATCAACAACCTTAGGGGCTATATAACTCAAATTTGAACCAGGGTCGATTAGAATAGACACTAGATGGTTGGTGATCATACCTTCTATCTCCACCACTGAAGCTTGGTGGTCAACTTGTTTATTATCCATGGCTGCATAAATTTGTAGCATACTCCTGGCCACGTCATTGACGGTTGTAGCTTCTTGAACCTTGTAAATTCTCTGACTGTTCTCTTGTCAGTGCGGGTAGTCCCTCAATAGATGATCTTCTCCACAACCCCAACATTTCAAGGGTTCTTTCTTTGGGTTATCACTTCCAATTCGGGTTGGGAAGCTCATCCTTGAGTCCTTTTTATAATTTTTAAATCTTGGAAATTTAAACCCCTTTTTCTGGAATCCCGAACTATTCTTCTGCTTCCATCCTTCACGAGGTTATGTCTGATGCCCAAGATGTTCATAACAATATCTTGCCTTTCAGACAGTGTCTTCTAGGGTCTTTGGCTCATCAAACTCAACCCTGTTTTGATAGTCCTTAGGTAGTCCGCTGATGAACCGTTGCACCTTTGCTTTTTCTGCTTTTATATAGGGTACGTACCTCAACAACTCAAGGAATATGCTGACATATTCCTCTATGGTGAGTTGCCCCAGCTTGAGTTCATAGAATTCTTTAGTATTTTCGTCGAAATACTTTTCTGACAGATACTTCTTCCTGAAGTATCTCTCAAACCGTTCCCAAGACAGGCCCTCTTCGTGAATCCCTTTTACATTCTTAAGGTCTTCCCACCAGATGGAAGCCTTTCCATTCAAGTTGAAGGCGACCACTCGGGCCTTCAAATTTTCTGAGAAGCCATGGACTCTGAAATACTTCTTTAGTCCAAGCAGTCAGGCCTCTGCTTCCTCTCCCTTCTTTATTTCACCGTCGAAAGAGGGTGGTTTGACCTTCCTGAATTCTTCGAGGTTATGGTTCTTGGAATGCTTTCGCTTCTTCCATTTTCTTCGGGAATATGAACTAGTTCTGCTGCTAGAAGATCTGTCTGAGTCGCCTGCTTCCTTTTCAGAGGAATCATCCAACGCTTGTCCCTTATCTCTGGGGTGGACTTTTCTCGAGGTTCTCTTCCCAGTGTGGCCACTTAAAAGACCACATTTCTGTATCTCAAGTGGACTTCGACTTTTCTTTGTCTGTCGTCGGTCCGTGTGACTGGTGTCAGGTTCATGCTGCAATTGTCTTTGTATGTCGGATAAACTCTGTAGTAAGACTGCATTAATTTCCGTTTATTTCTCTTGCTCTTTTATCATCCTCTCGTTGTCGGCCTTGCAACTCTGTAGTCCGACCATGAGGCTCCTCACAGTCTCAGCTAGATCTGGAGGGGTCCCTACCACCCTCCTTTCGTCAGACTCTTTGTCTCTATTGTCGAAGCCATCCCCCACTTTATGGTGAGTCACCATTCTATGCGTCTGTAGTTTCCCGCTGTTAATCTCTCGCTCGTGTGCAAAAGAAAACGCTTGTTGTTAGTCAATATTTATATTAATTCATAACCAGTACATAATTCATATTTTTCACATGAACACACACAATAGGAGTTTTCATTCTTAACTTCGACTTGTGATTAAGGGGGTTAAGATAGAGGGTTACTCCTGTTAAGAGTACTTCGAATAGAGTCTTTGCACAATCCGTTCATGAGCCCAAGTAGGCCAAGTGTTGTAACCATGCTCTGATACCAATTTGTCACACACCCACTACGACATAATAGATTTTTCGCCTTTTTCTTTCTCCTCCTTTATCGAGGGACAGAGTTCCCGAATTCTTACGAGGTTCTAGCGTAGGCTAGGTCTTCCGATTGAGACCTTCACCAAACCAATTCACTGGTTCTTTCGTTGAAAATCCATCGTGTACAACTCAAGCACCAAGCGTAGGCTTCACTTCCATGTGACCACCGRTTATGACCCCGGGCTAAGCCAAGAGGCGCCTTTCGCATTTCGGGACTTAGAAAACCGTATCGGGACTTCACAGCTTGCGAAGACGAGGGGTTCATACCCTTTGGTCTCCCGGGTGCCGAAACGCCAAAATCCTTTCACACTACATTGCTTTGGGGTTTCACATACCGAGATTTCGCGTACCGGGATTTCGCGATGTGCGCAGACAAGGGGTCTCACACCTGGGTTTCTCGGGAGTCGAAACTCTGAAGCCCATGTATACACTAAGCTCATTTCGGGGTTTCGCAAGTCGAGATTTCCCGATGTGCGCAGACAAGAGGTCTCGCACTTGAGTTCCCCGGGAGCCGAAACTCCGAAGCCCATATATACACTAAGCTCATTTTGGGGTTTCACAAGTCGAGATTTCGCGATGTGCACAGAGAAGAGGTCTCGCACTCGAGTTCCCCTGGAGCTGAAACTCCAAAGCCCATATATACACTAAGCTCATTTCGAGGTTTCGCAAATCGGGATTTCACGATGTGCGTAGACAAGAGGTCTCGCAATTGAGTTCCCTGGGAGCCGAAACTCCGAAGCCCATATATACACTAAGCTCATTTCGGGGTTTCGCAAGTCGGGATTTTGCGATGTGCGCAGATAAGAGGTCTCTCACTTGAGTTCCCCGGGAGCCAAAACTCCAAAGCCCATATATACACTAAGCTCATTTTAGGGTTTTGCAAGTCGGGATTTCGTGATGTGCACAGACAAAAGGTCTTGCACTTGAGTTCCTCGGGAGTCGAAACTCTAAAGCCCATATATACACTAAGCTCATTTCAGGGTTTCGCAAGTTGAGATTTCGCGATGTGCGCAGACAAGGGTCTCACACTTGGGTTTCTCGGGAGCCGAAACTCCGAAGCGTCGAAACCTGAGGGAACCGTCCTCTCGGGTACAAGGCTTCCAGAGTTAGACTACAAAATCCTTGAACGGGTTCTTGGGTAAAGATCCCCAGGCTGGGTGACTTGACTAAAAGGCCTTCTTAAATTACCGAGCTATGAACTCTGTGACAGGGGTGAGGTACGATCGTATGGTTTCTAAAACGATAGTCCTTTAAAGGAACTCACTCCAGCTCTAGAGGGTGAGGGGACTTCCCAGGGGGAGGTGCCTTCGGGAAATCAAACCAGGGCATAGCGTGAGTCAAATACATGGAACAAATCTCAAGGGAACGGCTCATAATCTGAACTTATTCATTCTCTACATAAACCGATTATGGTCATATATATATAAGTACGCATCCATTATTTTTGGTCAAAACACCAAGCAAACACTGATATACATAAATCATTTATGAGTGTATAAACATGAGCATGCGTCCATTATAATCAATTCAAGACATGAGATATAAACACTTATCAGAAAAACACCAGGTGTGACACAACTGCTGAGAGGGGTGCTCTTTTCCACCCAACCGTAGGCTCAGTGATTCCAATCAGATTTACCACTAGCCACCCCCGCGCTGGACCACGATGCTTTGAGACTCAGTCTCCTACTTCCCGCTCGTCAGAAGTCGAGGATGAAGGTTACTCTCCTTCTTCTCTGCTCATGAATCACTGTAGTTTCCGGAGTGCTTCTAGTTCTCCTTCCGCGATTCCTGTCGCGCGTGCTCCGTTCTCTGTTTCCCCCCCTTCCTTCCACACTTCTTTCCTTGCCTTTTTCCTGTGAGGTTGCGTGTGGCACGAATTTCCCTGTCCAATGGTCAGGTCTGAGAGCTTCTACGGATGGGCAGTTCGCCCCCATCCCCTCATTTACTCTTGAGGATCCTCCCCACCTACCATCCGGGCGAGTAATTCATTCAGGGGTCTAAGAGTGAGCTTTGGTTTCCGAGCATGTACAAACCATTACGGTTTTGGTTTAGTGGAAGTTAACGCAACCATTCCCGGCCCCTTCCACCACCTCTCATCATCCATTGTGGTCCATTTCAGCACATCCCCCTCCCAACAATCATGCGACACATATTCATGATATAATTTTCATTCATCGACCTTTTATACAAAGGTCTGTCAAATCAAACATTTACATCTTTGAGTTTGCCATAGTTTTTGGCCAATATAGTTATTTTTACAGACTGGGGGAAACATGGTGTTACACTGTCCCTAATGGACCTTCGGGATCTGCCCAAGAATCAAAAGATTGCCTAGGATATAAATTCCTAACAGAGCTACCACTATTGATGACAACTGACATATACATGCATAGGTACTCTGACAAATTGTCCTTACTAGACCTTCGAGATATGTCCAGGGATGATCAATCCCCTAGGATATAAAATCTTAATGGAGCTACCCGTTGTTGGTCAGGATACCATAGTATCATCAACATCACTCCTCCTTTCGAGGGAGGTCCTTTCGGACTATACCAAGCTTGTCTCAAAAGCATTCAAACTTTACACGAGACAAAGGCTTGGTCAACACATCTACAACCTAGTCATCTGTGCCAACATATTGGATCTTTTTGGCTCCCCTCTGTACCATATCACGAATATAGTGATACCAAATTTCTATGTGCTTCGACTTATCATGGAACACGTGGTTCTTCGTCATCTTTATGCAACTCTGGTTATCACATAGAATCACGACTGCTTCCATATTTAGATCAAATAGACATGTCAACAACTTCCAAAGCCATATGGCTTCACAACTGGCAGAACATGCAACAATGTATTCCGCTTCTGTTGCGATGAGAGCAATATTGGATTGCTTCCTACTTTGTCATGAAGTCATGGCTAAAGCCATACTAAAACAACATCTTGAAGTGTTTTTTCTATCAAAAACACTTTCGATCTGAATCAGTGTAACCAACCAATCTGAAGTCATGATCTCTGGTATAACAGATACCAAAGTCCAACGTACCCTTAAGGTATCTCATCACATGCTTTGCAACTACAAGGTGAACATGTCTGGGTTCTACCATATACTGACTCAAGGTGTTCACAACAAAGTATATATCGGGCCTAGTATTCATCAGATACATCAACGAACCAATAATTCGTCTTTACAGAGTAACATCAACCAATTCTGACGAAGTATCAACCAGGAGCTTCAACTTTGTTTCCATGGGTGTGTTCATGGCTTTACATTCCAACATATCAAACCTCTTCAGTGTTTCAACTGCATACTTCCCTTGGTTAAGGAAGATTTTCTTTGGGCTCTGCCAAACTTCAAGACCTAAGAAATAATGCATCAGGCCTAGGTCTTTCATCTCAAATTTTGTAGCGAGCTTCTTGTTACAATCTGTGATGAACATTTATTTTCCAGTTAAGAATAAGTCATTCACATATAATAACAATATAACTGACTCATCATTCATAACCTTGAATTAAATGTTCGAATCAACTTTACTCTTGGTAAAGCCCAAGCTCCTCATGAAACTGTCAATTCTACCATACCAACCTCTAGGAGCTTGCTTCAACCCGTACAAAGTCTTCTTCAACCTGCAAACATGAGTCTTTCTATCTTCAACTTCAAACCCTTGAGGTTGTTTTATATACACTTTGTTGAGGAAAAAATATGAAATGATCTTACTCAAGCATTTTCAGACTCTGCTTGGCTAAAACAAAGTAGACATGAATATCACCCTATGTTTATAGCCAACAAAAATAACATTCTAACTCACAAGTATTAATTACGAGTGCTTATGCTAGTCTTTTATCAATAAAAAAGCTTGTCGGAAATTCACTTTTTATGTAATTTTCTGAACATATTAGTTGTTGAAATAAATGTAAAGATAGAAGTAAAGTCACTAAGATGATAATCAAAACAAATGAGACATAAAACAATCATTTATTTCATTCAAATTCATCAAAGAGTCATTTTCTTTACAAAATCTCATGCAGAAATTTTGGACCAAAGTCAAACTTAGACATCCCCAATGGAACATACAAAATGACCTCTGACAGAAAACCAAAACTGAACTCTAAAAGATGGATCAACTTGCCACAGATTGTTTCCCACTCGACTCTACACAATAGCCTTTGTCAGTCATGAAAACTAATTCACAAACAAACAAGTCTACACAGACTATCAAAGATAGATCAACACCTTTGAAAAACAAGTGTCTGAATGATGTAATTCAACCTTGAATATTGTTGTCTATAATAAGACCCTGCTATCATAAAACAAAATTAGGTTTGAGATGAATAACTGAATGAATGAAAACTGAACTATCTCAACATAAACTCAAGAGCAGACCTTAGTATGCTTCTGCTTCTATCCTTCCCTTGTTCCTCCCTTTCCTTTTTCTTTTAAACAATTTAGAATTGGTTGAAGTAGTTGAACCAACTCATTTTTTAAGTTAATTAAAATACTCAACCAACTTTAGTTAGGGGGGAAAGTAATAATCATAATAAGGGTCATAAATAAATAATAACTAGTAGGTGGGACCCCTTGTGACTCCCCTTAGCTCATAACAATCATAACATAACTATTTAGTTTAAGCAAAACACACCTCCTTGTGTCTCCCATCCACATATTCACATTTGACAATTTAGCTCATGATATTTGAAATTATTTTCAAAAAATATTACTCATGTAACAAAAAATAAAACATGTTTTCCAAAGTTTCCTGAAGTCTTCTGTCATCAACAATAGATAAAAATAAAAACTCAAAAGCCATATTTCACACTCTGCGATGCAATCTTTCCTTGATTGTTGTTGTCACCCTTTGATTTTCCTGAACTTGCCTTTGGTTGCACCGAGCCCTTAGGCCTAATCTCATTGATCACATGGGAACAATCGTCCCTCAAATGCATCCAGGACGACACGAATTTATCAGAGCCATTGGAGGGTGAAGAAGGGGCAGCAGTGGCTTTTCCTTTGTCAAGGGCATGGTGGGCCTCAGTTTTCAATCTCTTGCTAGCATGGGAGAATTGCACTGGTGAGTGAGGAGCAGCTTGGACAATATGGTTGTTAGGTGGAGGAGCAGACAAGGACAAATTGGGCCAGCCACGATGTTGGGAGACTGTTGGGTGGACAATCTCTTGCCATCCATCATTTTCAGGAACCTCGGGTTGCAATGAGACGTGAGGAGGCACAGGGATACAAGGGGCTTGCAGAACTTGGAAAGGAGGCCTTTCAGGCCTAGGTTGGACTACTCCCTACCCAATCCAATTGAAAAATCTGGCCTAAAACAACTGGCTAAGCTCTTGTGAATCAACATTAAAATGTATGGAGAACCTTGGTCTTCTTGGGCCTTTGTTCCAATTACCTCTCCCTCTATTTCCTTGACCATGGCTACCTCGGCTGAAAAAACTCATTCGTGCATGCATGATTGATTAACAAATAGTCTTTTAAATAGCCATACATGACAACTCTTAAAAATATGAAATAGATTTGGCTCAACAATGTATCAGACTCATGCAATCTTATCCATACAAATTGTTTTACTGTTTATCAGTGAGCAAGGGGTTAATAAAGGGTCCTGTGATATGTGAGGGGTTTGTATTGAGAGAAACATGATATAATGAGGGGGAAAAAACAATTACTGCTCAAAGACAACAATAATCCACTGCAAACCAAAGAAAACATCACTATAGTTCAACCAAGACACTGCTACTGCCAAACTGCTTCAACACAGATTTTTTCTTGACTGTAATCAATTTTAGAACAGAGAGTGAAAAATGAAAGTGGGAAGGCGATGGGGTTGTAATTAACGAAAAGAAAAATAATGGTGGGGAATGTGAGTGGGGAATGTGAGTGGGTATTGTTCACAAAATTAATCAAGTAATCCATATAGTCATTCTGTTAAAAGGAGATGCACCAACCAAACGATCATTGTGATCCAATAACCATTACTGTGTATTAGCTAGTTCACTGTTCATAGTCAAATATCTAACACGGTTCCATCAACAAGACAATATGCATTCCACAACAATCTATAAGGGAGTTTTGTTCCTCTTATTTATAACAATTCTCAAATGTGTAACAGTAATCATTTCCACTCTGTTAATCATCAAAAACAACCACTACCCACACATTTCTTCAATCATCAAATACGCCCAAAGTCATGTTTCAAAATTGCAATGAAGTTATACTGTTACCGTAATCTGGCTTATCATTTAAAATGCATGACATTCCTTAAACATACATAATGGCAGTCAACCCAATAATCCAGATTAAAATTGAAAAAACCCGGATCGTCATTTAAACAGACAGACAACAACCACCATACAAAATAATTCAATCATGCAAGTGTAATTTTGTCACTGTACAAGCCCAATTCAATGTGACTCTAAAACGCTGGGCTATCCATCCAACACGACGAGGTATCAACAACATGCCCGTCTTCATAAAAGAAATAATTGCATTGCAACAAAGTCGTGCTTAAAACTCTCTGACTATCTCTGAGTGTGGAACCCAAAATTATCCATATTATACACAATGGGAAACCACCCAAAACACCACGATGCGACGTTCTCATTTTAAAATTCTAAACATATAGTCACAGTATTAACTTAAAACATCGTGCCGAGTTATCAATCTAATACACTATTGCTTCAAATTAATCAAACTGGAACCAACCATGCTGTGTAAAACTTGGGCTCATGCAAACAATATAATCATAATGCATACAGTGGATGGATTTGCTATAGTCATCCCGGTTGCAATAACCATTTAGCCCCAAAATAACTCATAGTTACAATGACCATTTATTCATTGTGTAAAAACACCACACACACAAATGCAGTATGTGCGAGCATCATTAAGCAATTGTAACCAATGCCAAGTTAAACATCCAAATAATCTTTAGTGCAAAAAGACAGTGACTGTGTATCAACCAATCAACCAACTCAATGATGAGCCTATACTTGGACTGTCGTAACAATCAATAACTGACCCAACATGCCGTGGCAACCACACATACCCACGCATCGACACGAAGCGAGGTTGTGACCTTTCAATTAAAACAATACTGGATTATCAAACACAGGGAAATTGATTGTGTATTTGGACTGCCCAATTAACAATGCAGGGTCATCCATTGTAATAACACATGCAGTGACTAGATATCAAACCAACACGATCGTCATATGACCAACTGGACGAATCTGTACCCAATTTTTGTCGACAATACACAACCATCCAACAATAACCAAGCAGTAAACCCAACAGGCCGCGCCGGTCTTCTATGTCAACGCTTAGACCTGTAGAGTTAAGGGTTTGCTCTGTGACCAACACAAGGAAAGCTAGAGCCGACTCCTTCCAATGGTAAAAACCTCCGAGACCAACAATGCATACATAGAGAGAACCACGACTTATTCATGGACATGTAACAAATCTCGTGACATGAGGGCTATAACAGAGGAGCGAGGCTCCAACTTGGCCAGTAATGATACTTAACACATGCAGGGTATAACCCTCGTGGCTCTCTAGTCAAATAACCACAACGCTGAAGTGAAGACAGGGTCGAGAAAGAACAAAATAATCCATTGCGTAACCATTAGTGGTGGAAACAAACCAATGCTCAAGTTACAAATGAACAAGACGCAGTGACACAAAGTGCTTCCAACCATTAAAAACCCAACAAAACCAAAGACTAGACATAGCAATACGAATGCGTGAGGACAACCAACCACCCAAAACCAACAAAAACCCTCCAACTAAACCAGCAAGGATCACAGAGAGCCCTTATGGCTGCTAACACCCAAGATGACCAATAACACTATGAATTCAAGATTATTGCAGAAAGAACCATCAACGCTTTATTCCAAAATCACAATTTTACACAGTTGCAATACTTCAGGAAATCACAAACCAATACACCCGAGCCAATAATCATTTCATAACCAGAGTAGACTCATGAATGGCCAAAAAAAGACATACCTGTAATCGAACACCTTAAAACGCGAGTTGGCCGAGCGGTTCCTCTCTGCTAAGAAATCATAGCATAACCACAACAACAAGGTTGAAAAATAGTCTGAATAGGGTGGCGGCCAACAAAAGGAGTAAGGGTGACATGAAATAAATGCACGTCGCCTCCACCTACAATTCATTAACTCATCAGTATATGCCAACAAGTTTTTCATTAACACCATTAATTTAAACCTTGCGTTGGAATCTGTATCTATTACTTGTCAAATGTGCCATCCACATCATATCTCCCATTTCCAACTTGACCATATTACATATCAACTATATAATCCAATAAACCATGTATCGAATCATCCCAATAGCGCGATCCACATCAACTCATGCCATAACATAATCACTATGCATATCAATTATATAACTAAAAAAAAATCGCATAGCTACTAATTTAATAGCTAGGATAACAATGACTCAAAAAATCGATGCATGTAGCATAGTATATAGCATGTTTTAGTTTCTTCCTTTTGCTTTTATATTGCCTTTTGTTTTTTCCAATTGCTTGTGTATGTCATTGCTAACATGTCTATTGTACAGGTCTCTTAGTAATAGATCCAATAATAGATTGTAGTGATAGCAAGGATAACATAGGTTGTTGTGAAATAAAACTTGAACCTAGAGCAACGAAAAGAACCACAGAACATGCATTATCCATCGCCAATAAAACAAAATTATTTCACCATGTAAGCAGTGTTGAATAGTAGCACGACATCAAATAAGCACCAGACCTGATCTCGAATCTACAAGGGGGTCCCACCTACTAGTATTATTTATCTTTAATAATAATAGGCTTTAGCAACACTTTGCAGGCATAATTCCGTTGCGATTTTAATCATCAACACACTTATTCTTCAATAACACTATTTAAGAAGGTTGTTTTCACATCCATCTTGTGTAACTTCCACTTCATCTTGGCTGCAAGAGCTATGATGGTTCTGTTAGAAGTGTATCTAGCTACAAGAGCAAACGTCTCTTCATAATCAATGTCTTCCTTTTGAGAAAAGCCATGAGCTACAAATCTTTCTTTATGTTTTTCAATACTTCCGTCTGCAACATGTTTTATCTTGTATAACCATTTGAAAGATACCACATCTTTGTTCTTCAGTCTAGGAACTATTTCCCATACATCATTCTTTATAATTTATTGGTATTCTTCTGTCATGGCATCCTCCCATTCTTTCTTCTGGATGGCTTCTTCAAAGAAAGTGGGTTCCTTTTCTATGAGATCACACATCAAAACCATATAACTAGATAATGGCTTAGGTTTCTTGATTTGTCTCATGGTTCCTCCTGGGGAACCATACTTCTCTCTGTCTTGAATAAGTTCCCTTGCCCAAGCTGGATTTATCTTGTGAGAGATCATCATTTGGGAAGGTTCTTGAGATTTTGTCATATCATGATCTTCTGAAATCTCATCATCAGGGGTATCTGTAACTTCCCTCACTAGTTATGCAACTCTGGGAGCTACATGTTCTTCTTCATATACTTCTTCAAGTTGACATCTCCTTGATTTATTGAGTTTTTCATCTTCATCAAAGGTTACATCTCTGTTGATCTCAATATGATGGTAACCTGATATGTAACTTCTGAAGGCCTTTGAGACTTCACAATATCCAAAAAATATTCCCTTCTTTCCTGAAGGTTCCAACTTAGTTCTCCTTTCTTTCAGAATGTGTATAAACACTGGACAACCAAATATCTTGAGACGACTTACTTCTGGATTCTTTCCGGAGAACATTTCTTCGGGGGTTTTGAATCCAAGTGCATTATGGGATACTCTGTTATGGACATGCACTGTTGTTCTTGTTGCTTCTGCCCATAAGTGCATTGGAAGATCTTGATCGTGGATCATAGTTTTCACAACTTCCATTATTGTTCTATTATTTCTTTTTGCTACACCATTTTGCTGAGGATTATAGGGAGTGATGAGATCCCTCTTAATCTTGACATCTCTGCAAAATCTTACAAATTATTTTAAGGTGTATTCTCCTCCATTATCTAACCTGAGTATCTTGATTTTTCTTTCAGAGAGATTTTCTATCAAGGCTTTGAATTCCTTGAACTTCCCAAATACTTCATCTTTTGATTTCAAGAAATAAACCCAAGTCTTGCGAGAATAATCATCAATAAATGGCACATAGTATACATACCCACTAAGAGAGGTTGATGACATTGGGCCACATACATCTGAGTGGATGAACTCCAAGGTTCCTTCTGCTTTATTGTCGCTCCCTTGCACACACCTTCATGATCAACCTTGAATTCAGGTAGACCTGTAACTACCTTGCTCACATATGGTAAGGATTTGTAGTTGATGTGAGCTAGTCTTCTATGCCAAAGTTCACATGGACTCTCAGCGGAGTGAGTCAAGGATGCATCTGAGTGAACTTTTAGCTTATACTAGCCACCTTCTTCTGTTCCAATGACAATTGCATCTTCTATGGTTTTTCTTTTAAGCCACATAAAACTTCACCATCTATGAATGCAACCCTGAAACCTTTCTTATCTAATGCTGAGATGGAAAGTAAGTTCTTTGTCAAACCTGGTACATATAGTACATTCTTCTTCTTCATTGGGGTCCTTGAATCAAGTTTGTAGGTGGACTCTCCCACTCCTTTGATAGGGAACTGGTAATCATCTCCAAGTGTAACTTTCTGGGGAAAGCTCTTTTCTATAAGGCTAGAGAGAATGTCTCTTTGACCTGTCATGTGCTTAGAGGCACCATTGTCTATGAGCCAAGTATCCTCACCAGGTGTCAAAGATCCTGAGAGGGCAGAAAATAAGACATAGTCTTCAATCTCTTCCTTAGTCAACTTTGTGGGTGTCTCATCATCTTCAACTGCATGGGCATGATGTCTTTTGTTGTTTATCTTATTGTATTCTTCTCTTCTGGATGGGCAATTCTTAGCAATATGTCCCATCTTATCACAATGATAACATTGATAAGATGATAAATCTTTTTTCTCTTCTTTGACCCTTATGATATTTCTGGAATCTTCTTGGAGGGTGAGATTCTTTATGGAAATGGGTGAATCTCCTTAGGGAGTGAGATTCCTTATGTAGGTGGGTATCCTTTTGGAAATGAGACCTTCTCTTTCCTCCTTTAGCATTAGTATCTAGGTCTTGGTTTTCATCCCTTAATATTACTGCTTCTCAGTGAGCTACGCTTGCTTTTTCTTGAACACATTCTTCCCAAATATTGTCAAATTGTAATTTTTCCTTTCCGGCACAAATAGTTTGGATTAAGGCATCCCAAGGTCTTGTGAGACCATTTAGAGTTGTCATGATGAGTTCATGTTCATCCAAGATATCTCCAATTGCTTCTAACTATTTTTTGAAATGATTAATCCTTGAGAAATAGTCTTGAACAATTTCTCCTTTCTACATCTTTGTATTCTTGAGTTGAGTTCTCAAGTTCATCTTCCGGTTAATGCTCTTTCCTTCATACATTCTAACCACATTCTGGTTAGGGCATCAATTTTTTTTTGGAGTATCTTTTGAAGACACTAGAGGGATCAAGTGATCTTTAATAGAGTCTGCAATGATTCTTTTGGCCCTAACCATATCCTTCTTGTACTTTGCTTTAGCTACATATTTAGGTTCTTGTACATTTTTCTTTATGTATTTTGCAAGGTCATTCTCTTCAAGAATGAGTGCAATCCTATACTTCCAGGCACGGAAGTTATCCACACCTTCTAACTTGTTTTTGGTGTTTGCAAACATCTTGACCTGGAGTTGGGAAAATGACTAAAAATTGAAAGTGATCAGAAATTGAATTTGAACTTACTAGGAGGTGCGCTGGGATGAGACAAATAAGATGGTGCAATATGTTTTCAGAAACTCCAATTTTACCCCTTGAAATTGGACCTGCGCAAATCTGGACTCGTACTTTTGGTACTGGTTCTGGTTTCCTGGTTTTCTAGTACTAGTCAATACTAGGATTTCACTTTCTGGAGGTTTTGTCCACTGAAAAGGTGAGCTCAAGCTGCTAATGAGTTCGCTAGGCTATGGCACATTTCTGTAGATGGTTTTTATGCTGAAACTCCCTTCCAACAAAAGCCCTAATTTTCTTGCATGACAATAGTGATGTTTTTGGTAACCCAGTGAAAGGTTCTCTATTCATTCAAGATCTGATACCATGTTAAATTTAGAGCTGCTATTGAGTTCTCTTCAACTTACTAGACAATAATAGCATAAGCAGGATCACTGAAAGAAACACAATCAAAAGGTACATCATTTTATCCCGGGAAACCCTCATGGGGGAGAAAACCCAACAAAAAATTCCTTAATATAGATTGCCAATACAATGCCAAGATAAAAGACCAAACAATAGAGAATATCCAACACTGAGCAATGCGCCTCTCTCTTCTCCTTCTAACTGCAACTTCCTTCAAACTTGCGCACTAGATAAATGACTTGAGTGAGTGAGAGAGTGAGGTGCTATCCTCTCTTATTTATACTAGCTGAGGAACACTAGGGTTGTGTCTCTTCACCAAGCTGGGCCGACTTCTTCAATTAGTGGCTAAAACCACTTTAATTAGCCATAGGGGTCGACTTCTCAATTAGCATCATTTAATTAGGGTTTGACCAATCCAAAAAAGGAGATTTGGTCATACATAAGTCCCGACATGATCAATCCACAAAAGGGAATTGATCTATAATAATTCAATTATAATTAGAATATTCTTCGGAGTTACAATATTTCAACAATACCTACCATCACTAATAATTCATGAGGCAAAGATCTCTAAAGAGTGGAGAAGATTATCCAAGTCACCGATATTAAACTAATTAATCACTATGGTAAACGTGGTTGATATACATGCCATTTTCAACCTTTTAAAACAAAGACATCAATTGGCATATATCAACCACCTTTTTTTATTTGTTGGTAAGTTGTTAATTCTATTATATTATGAACAAATATACATCAAGAAACCAGAGACTAAAAGTCTTGTGATGTTGTATATGACAAAATAACATAATCCCTAAAGAACCAATATGTGCAGAGGGAGACTAGATCGACATAAGACTGACCAACATGAAATGTTCAAAAAACAAATGTTTGTTTGATTTTCCATATAACAACTACACCAACAAACAAGAGCAAAAGAAAAGACTAGTATGAAAGAAACCCTAGACATGTCCATCTAATACGGAGAGTTGAAAACAACCCGAGCAAGAGTTTGGCATTGCAACTTGAGAGTGATTTTGCATAGAGCACCCATCAAAACTCATGGGAGTGTTGGGGGAAGCAACCCCAACATTGGCCAAGCAGTCAACAACTTTGCTAGCATCACGAAGAAAATGAGAGGGAATGATAGTTGAAGTGACTTGAAGGACTGCATGTAGTTGTCCAGGGTTGTCCTCCAAGTGCTAGTGCTGAGAGATCTTCCAAGGAGGGGAACAATTCTGATGGCGAGTGAGCATGTTGATGATGAGTTGAGTCACCTTCCACAATAATTTTTGTGCAGTTTTTCTGTTTAGATATTCTCATTCCATAGATGAGGGCCTAGAGTTCAACAACATTGTTGGAATTGGTTTTGTAGTTGTCCTCATAAATTTCGAGAATTTTCCCATTGGAATCTCAAAAGACTCCTCTGATACCAGCCTGCCCATGATTTTCTTTAGAGGCACTGTCAAAGTTGAGCTTGACAAAGTTCTAAGGAGAAGGGGCCCAAGAAGATGGGGAGGAAGCCTTTGGGTAAACGAGATTGTTGACCTTTAGGGAAGTAGATGGATTGAAATCCTAGTTAGAAAGAATGATTTGCTCACAAATGGAGCATTTAAAATCCTCTTATGTCCAAACAGAGGTTTGAATAGTTTCCAAGATACACCTTCTAATTATATCCATGTTGTCGAGATCAATTGTTCCTCATTCTTAAAAATGCACCTATTTCTTTCCTTCCAGATTTACCAAAGGACGAAGCTTAGGAAAAGCTGTCAAATTATTCTCTTAATGGGATTAAGGAATCCTTGAGAGCACCATGTGGTGAGGGCAAGCTTGATGTTGTCCCTGTGTCTACCTGTTTTGTGAAAGAGGGTATCCCCTTGATCCTAGAGGATGGAGCAAAACATACAGGAGGTTGCTTAATAGTTTTTTAAACTTGTTTACACATGATGCAAAGGCCCGACCCCTTGAAGCCTCTGTCAATTAGCTAATCATAGGTTAAAAAAATTTCCATGTGTTGTTTGCCAAGTAAATATGGTCTTTTTTGGCCAGAAATTGGATTGCCAAATTGTAGCCCAAAGATTATCTTTCAGGAGAAGAGCATGCCCAATAACTAGGGCATAGGCATATTTTAGGTTAAAGATGCCACTTGGCCTATGGCCCCATCTAAGCTTGCCTGGTTTGTTCGAATACTTGATGTGACATTGAAGAATATTGAGTTGCAAGGTTGAGAAGTGAAGTCTATCATGAAGGGGTAAATGTTTAAGATTCAAAGCTCATTGCCTCCGGTTTGAATCAGCAGAGCGTGGGGCCGAATATTGATGGACATAGCTGCCATGACTCATCTTGAGAATGTATGTGAGGTTGAGGTAGGTTGGATAGTCCTAGACTCTAGGGAGTTTTTTCCACGAGTCTTACTGGAACATAGTTGTCTTACCATCTTGAATTTCTCAAAATCTATGTTCTTGAATTATGTATTTATTCTAATAAGCGTTTGCGAGAGGATATCCTTGGCATATTTGGATTTTCATAAGGCACTCCAGAGCTATCCTTTTTCCCAAAGCCATCTCCACCAGATTTTATCCCCAAGGACCGCATTAAGAGTTCTTGGATCCTGAATGCCTAGTCCACCTTTGGATTTGGGCAAGCAGAGGGTGTCCCAGGAAACCAATGCCCATTTTTTTATCTGTTTTGGTTCCTTTCCAAAGAAAATTTCGTTGAATAGACTTTATGGATTTTAGAATTCTCTTAGGGGAAACCAACATAGAGAAAGTGTAGAGAGGAATGGCTTGGAGAACAAATTTAAGAAGAATGAGATGCCCAACAATGTTTAGAGAGGGAAAGGTCCATCTTGAGAGCTTATTTCTAAGCTTCGTGATCAGATCTTCCCAAGGAGAATTACTGGATGTCGAGTCTAGGAGAGGCATTCCTAGATATTTGGAGGAAAGGGAGCCCCTCAAGAAGCCAAGAATGTGAGAAACATGAAATTGGACAGTCAAAGGGTTGTTGAAGAAGAAAATTAGAGACATGAGGAGGCTAATGGACACGTCGAAGGATTCCATAAAGTCATCAAGAACCTTTTTTATGGTTTTGGCTTCTTGAGTAGTGGGAATGCCCATAAGCATGGTATCATCCACAAATTCACTGTGGGAGATGGGCGAGTTGGAGTCATGTAGATTGAGGCCTTGGAGGTTGTGGGAATTCATTGTTTCTTTGATACTTCTACCTAGACTCTCTACCATCAAAATAAATATGAAAGGGGAGAGCGCGTCACCTTGTCATATGCCACGAGAGAGCTTGAAGGGAAGAGAGGGGGAGTCGTTGATTTGAATCGAAAAGAAGGCTAAAGAGATTAGTGAGAGGATCTAATTTACCCAACCAGGATGGAAACCAAAGGCAAGAAGGACAGAGCGGATATATTGCTAATTGAGTTTTTCAAAGGCTTTTGACAAATCTAGCTTTGTCAACATTCTAGGAGATTTGGTTGATTTAAGAGAGTGAACCACTTCATGGGCCAGGGTGATGATGTCCAATATTTGACGAACCTCCACGTACCCCCACTGCTCTGGCCCGATGAGGAGAGCCATGCGTGGTTTTAAGTGTGAGGAAATAACTTTGGTATAGATGTCGTTGTAAAGAGCAATAGGTCGGAAGTGGCTAGGTTCCATAACTTTATCTTCTTTGGGGATCAAGGTGATAAAGATGGAATTCTGAGTCGAAAGAACCCCAAAGATTCTATGTGATTTAGTCACCAGGGCCTGGACATCCTCTTTAACAATGGACCAACAATGATGGAGGAAATCAATAGTGAAGCCATCAAGGCTAGGGGMTTTGTCGAGGGGTATGCCCATAACACCGAATTCAACCTTATAAAGGGAGATGGTACGAAGGAGGTTGACATTGTGGTCATTGGAGACAAGATAAGAGATATGTTTGGTAATGGATTAAATGGTTGTTGAGTGATCAGGCTGAGGCTCARAAAGAAGAGAGTTTAAAAAAGAGACAAGTTCATACTCAATATCTTGATGAGAAGAGAGAATAGTACCTTGAGAGCCTTTAAGTTGAGTGATGCAGATGGAGAGGCACCTTTGGATCATGGATTGATGGAAGAATTTTGAATTACGCTCCCCTTCCTTTAACCATTGAGTTTTGGATTTATGGCACCAGAGAATCTCTCCATGGTTATGCTACTCCTTAAGTTGGGAGGAGATCTCTTGTTCCTACTGGGTTAAGTAGTCATTCCTTCCTAAGGTTATGATCTGTTGCAAGGTGTCAACTATACATGAATCCAAGGTTTTCTAAGCTTAAAAAATGTTTCCAAAAACATATTTATTCTAGGAGCAGAGATGTTGTTTGAGAGTTGTTGCTTCTTGCCACCATTTTGATATGTTCTCTTGAAAATCTAGATGAGAAAGACATAATTTTTCAAATCGTAAGGGTTTCTTAGTGGGGGAGCCCATAGTGTCCAAGGAGAGGCAAATGGGCTAATGATCAGAGCCCGTAGAAGGAATAATGGAAGCCATGATGCCCTAGATTGAGAGCATAAGAGACTATGAAACCAACAAATGATCTAGCCGACAAGCTATCGGATGGGATCCTCCTATGCGATTATTTCATGTGTGGAGTCCATTAGAGGTCTCCATGTTTATTAGCTTCTAATCTTGAATGAAGGAGATGAAGGTGTTGTTGTCGGGCTCAAGACTTCGAACCCCACCTTGCTTTTTTCCCAGAGAGGAGATTAAGTTAAAGTTTCCCCCCAAAATCCAATGATGATCTTCAGTAACCCTCGCCACTTTCCTCAAGTTATTCGGAAAGGTATATTTTTCCTCTAGAGTTTGAGGTCCATAGACATTGGTAATAAAACTACTATTCGATGAGTCAATGATTCGAAACTGTGTTGAGAAACTCCTATCAATCGCAAATAAATTTACTAAAATGGTGTTTTTAGGGTTCCAGAGTATAGCAAGGCCACCCATTGATCCTCAAGCACCGAGGATGATAGAATGGTCATGCTTCCATTCTTCATAAAGAATGGTTGATGCATTGTCACCATTGCTTTTTATTTCCAGTAACATTAAGATGTTTGAATATTCACTGTATACCTTGTTTCGTAAATTTCTTTTCTTTCTTTTACCATTGATACCTCTAATGTTTCAAGATATTATCATCATTGGATAGATTGAGAGGGGGAGGCTTATAGGAGTCTTTGATCAATGCATTTTGACCAGAATTAACCAAGATGTCCCCAATCTCCTGAAGTAGTTTCAAGTTGGATTTGTAGCCTCGTCGCTTGTAGTCCTTGCAGTTCTTCTTTTGTGATTTTATCTTATTGGTAAGAACCCCCAACCCCTGAGCAGATCTTGTGGTGTGATTACCAGAATAAGGTTTATTTTCATTGTGAGTGAGGGCATAGTGAAAACATCGTCTCTGATCAGTCGGAATGGATTTAATTTAATGTCGTGTTTTTTGGCATGATTCTATAATACATTGCAGATCAATGCCTTCCATATTCATATCTTCCATTTCCACATCAATACTATCCTCAACATCTACATCAGAACCCATGTGTATCACCATGTTTTCCTTCGGTTTATAATAAGAACTACGACTTAATACTATCATAAGCCACAGCCTGGATATTTGATATTGTACATATAAATCAAATGTGTTTTTATTGAATAAAATAAGGTTAAACAATTGATTGAGGTGTGTAACACATGTACTAGCCACGATACCACGAGTAGGAACTGGTGAGGGGGAATTGGGAATTACCATGTTTACCGAAAGAATTAACCTTCACTTGAGAAATCCTTAGTGCCTAAATTTGTCTAGAGTATTTTTACCTTTCCTTTGTTAAGAAGAAACCAGTTAATGAGAAGAGACCCAGTGGTTGAAAAATTCAGTCTTCCTTCAACAAGGTGTAGGGAAAGCGAATAAATCAATTGAAGTTTTCATCCAGAAGTATCGTAGCAAGTGGCCCTTCAATTTGGGAGTTTGAATCCTAGAAGATTCTAGCAGAAGCTAGTGAAGGAACCCAACGAGGGGGAAAATGTTCGAGATACAGAGACAAAATAGAGGTGCATGGGGGCGCAAGGAGAGGGAATATTTTGTGAGGAAAATAGGAATCTTACTCAATGATGCAGACCCCCCTTCTCCCCTCGGGGCTACTGACCTCCTGGTCTAGGATCCATCAAGAAACTGAGTCGGATAAACTCTTTGGGTCTCTGTTAGACCCCAAAACCATTTGCACAGGCCCTTCCTCCCAATGCGCAATTTGTATGGCACCTGCGGGCCCTCTCCTGAGCGTTGTTCAAACCTCAACGCCAAACGAGCACTAGCTCTTCTCTGGCTAAGCCCCTTCCTTCACATGACCACGACTGTGACCACCCACCTAACTCAAAAGGTGCTTCACGACTTCGCGTGTCGAGTCTTTGCATGTGACTCACCCTGACTCTCTCGACTTTCGAAATCTCGAACTGGAGCCTAGTGCATGCTAGCTCCTCTATTCACCTTCACTAATGTGACCTATGGCTATGACCTGGGGTAAATCGCTCTAGCACTTCATGACTTCACACTTCACGTGATCAGAAGGTTTCTTGTMTCCCTTCTTTCGACTCCTGAACTTGCGCTTGCGTCAGATCAACGGTCCACAATCCCTGTAATCCAATGGTTCTGYTCTCCCCTTCACGAATCGAGACGTCGTGTTTCGTGAGATCAAAAGATGTCTCGTCTTCATTCTTCTGATATCCAAAACCCTGACTCTTCGCTTACCTCTGATCAATGGTTCGAGACTCCCCGTGATCCAACGGTTCAGATATCCTTCGCGAACTTGGGACTTTGTGTTTCACGACTTTGGAAGTTGGCTACCTTCTTCCCCCTCCACTCTCGATTTTCCGCTTTCTAGATTAATGATCTGGATCTCCCTGTGATCCAATGGTTGAGATCTTTTTCATGAACTCGGGACTTCACGTTTCACGAATTTGAAGGAATGCTCACCTCTCTTTCCCTGATATCCGAACTCGCGAGTTTCTTGGGACCAGATCTATGGTCCACACTTTCCTTCGATCAACAACTATGATCCTTTCGCGAACTTGGACTTCACGAGGTTGCTTACCCTGTGCACTTCCAAAGGGTTAAATCTCGTCCACTTACCTCTGGATCCAACAACCGTTGGTCCTTCGTGCCGAGATCTAATGGTCGAGATATGTTCTCCCCTTGTACGCACTCGTCCTATCTGGACTCTAATCTGATGGCCCAAATTTCTCCCTGCATCCGATCTGATGGTTGTTATAGCTCCTCCTAAGCTTCTTTGTTCTCCCGGACTTGGAATAATTTTCTAAGTGTCAAAGGCTTCACCCTTTGATCTTTCTCCTGCGAGCTGTGCACTCTGGATCTCGCTTACTCCTAGGAATTCTTTCCCTTATGATCTTTCGAACTTGAAACAAGTTCTCTTTACGCTCCCTCCTTGCACTATCTCTTCTGAGTTAATCGATTTACTCAGTCTCCTAAGGGTCTCACGCTTCTACGTCTTTCAAAAGACTTCCTGGTGCCCTCCTGGCAACGTCTGCACTCGACCTCCTGAGCTTTGACAACGAAACTTATCCTCGACTCTGGCGCACACTTGCGCTTTGTGTGCAAAATTGCACTACTCCCCGTGAGTTTTCAGTTTTCTCAGTATCTAAGGGACTCGACCCTTCTGCTTCCTTTCAAAGGGAAACTTCGTGCCTGCTTGGCAACCGCCTACTCATGCACACCTTGCATAGCTCTTTCTTACAGAGTGTTCAACAACTCTGTAAATATCTTCTCCTTCGACACTCCTCTTCTCTCTGAACTCGAAACAGAGTTCCTTCATGTGCTCCTGGCACTCGCCCGATGCCCACCTGGCAGAGCTCTATAGAACCTTCAACAATTTTGTCCTCTATTTTGTGCCTCCCTGCATTGTCTTTCCTCCAAGGTATTCAGTAACCTTGAGGATCCTCCTTGAGTCTGTGAATGTTCAAGTGTGTCCTCTTGGCATGTTCTCTCCTGAACTCAATTTGAGATTCAGATGCACACTCCTTGCGCTAGCCACAGAGTTCAACTACTCTGTTGTGCACTCTTGGCACAACCTGAAGAACCCAGAACGATATTTCAAACTCAACAAAGATAGAGAGATCTATGTTTCTAATGCAAATGAGACCTATCATGCATCTATAACATACATAAACACACATAAAGTTCATATGCAGGAAAAACTACGTTCCTTCTATTAAGATGAATGCCCGATTACAATATGTGCAGGCTAGACTGCAAACAAGTCTCAGCTCTCTCAAAACAAACTATTCTACTTCATATTCAATGAAAATACTCCTCCAGCAACCTCATTTGGGCGTGCCATGCATCTACATATACAGGAAGGTTCCTAGGGTTCCCTCTGACTACCTCTCCTATCGAAGTAAGAACTAACAACTACTCAAGCTCTGTTACATTCAAGACTGAGAGTGAAACTCCCAGACCTCTCGCGATCATTCAGTTTTAGATTCTAATTAATTTAAAAAGGTGTGCTATGGCGCTTAGTTGTCCCTCCACATGGGATTTGCTGATGATGATTCTGCATCATACTCCACTGCTAGGAAAAACATGAGCTCCTGCTCATGGCTCCCTCTGCCATGTTGTTGATATCCTCTAGGGTCCCATACTTTCTCTTGGAGCTGTTCATTTGCTCCTTTTCCTTGCAACTTCTTTTTCCCTCCTGCTCCTACAGGTTTTCTTCTATCCCATACTTCTCTAATGATTGCTTCTTGTGTTGCTTCCAACATCAATCTCTTTATCTCCTCTATTTCTTTGTCTAGCTGGTCCATTGGCTAGTTTCCCCCCTATAGTATGCTTTGTTTCCTTTTCTCTTCATCAATTTCCAACTTGACTTGTTGGATAAGATGATTTTTCATTTTTACCCTTCTCTCCAGGGCCTCCATCTCTTCACACAGATCAACAAGATCCATGGTATTTGTTTCTTCCTTCTATGTTGTAGGTTTATATTCTACAGTTATCTCTTGCTCAGCTTCCTGACTGAAAAATTTGAGCCATTCCTCTAATGCTCTCTTCCCCCTGCTGTAGATCCCAATTCTACAGTTGCCTTATGTTCATCTCCTTGGCTGAAAATTTTGAGCAGTTCCACCGAATGCTCTTCTTTCTCCATCTCTTGGGCACATTGAAATGTGTGCTCTTTCTCCTCTTCACCAATATAATCAATATGAACTTTCATGTTATCTTCATCTCCTGTGGCATTAGTTGGCCACTCTGTTGTAGACTCCATTTCTGCAGTCTCACCACTGAGTTGTTGCTCAACTTCTTCCTCTGACAGATTGTCTTCTGTCATCTCCTCTTGTGTTGGTTCAACTCCAACTTCTTCCAGCTTCTCCCCAGGCTGGTATTCTCCTCCACCTGTTTCCAATTTGATCTATTGGATATGCCTACTCTGCATATTTACTCTTCTCTCCTGGGATTCTAATTCCTCATACAACTCAAAAAAATCTATGGTGTCTGCTTCCTCTTCTTCTGTAAGCTCCAATGTTGTAGTTATCTCCCTTTCAGCTTCCTGGCTAAAAATTTTGAGCAATTATGTTGAATTCTCTTCTCCCGAAATCTGCATGACTGTCTTCTGGCAACCATCTTCTGGTTTTGGATTTTCCAACCAATCCTCCAACATCTTCTGCTCTCGCTCCCATTGAGTGAGCAATTCATCTAAATTCTCCTCTTTTTCTGCTAGGGTAAACATCAATGTTTGCTCCGTCTCCTCCTCTTTGACAGTCTTTGTTGTTTGTCCTTCCTCTGCTACACCCGCATCACATACATAGTTAGATTTAAAATCATTTGGCTCCATTGCCTCTTTCTTGGATTCTTGTTTCACTACCTCCTCATGTGCAACACTTGTATTAGCCTCTGCTGGACTATTTTGTAGGAATATTTGAATTCCCCCAATGATCAGAACACACCTCTGATCTTCTTCCATCAACACTCCTTACTGATATGAACTTTCAACTGAGTTCATCTCTTCTCCCTTTCCCACCTGAAAACTTGGGATTTTCTCTCTGCCCACCTGGCAGTTTATGAGATCAACCGATCCCATCTCATTACCCACCTGGAAATTTGAACTTTCAGCACTGCTCCTCTGGCAGTATATGAGACCTTCCATTGATCTCTTTCTATTGCCCACCTGACAACTTGAAAGTTCATTTCTTCCCTCCTGGCAGTTTACGAGATCTCCTGCTAATCTCATATCATTGCCCACCTGGAAATATGAATTTCCGTTTTTGTCCTCCTGATAGACTATGAGATCCTCCAATGATCTCATATCATTGCCCACCTGGAAATTTGAAAATTCATCTCTTCTCTCCTGGCAGTTTATGAGATCTTTATCTGATCTCACCTCCTCTTCATCACTGAGGTGTCTCCCAATTTCTGGTTCATGGATGTGAATCAGTTCTTCCTCTATGTCACTGACGGTTTCAGCGTGCCTCAGCCACTTCCTCAACTCTTGTTGTTGTTTTCTGGCCAACAACTTTTGAACAAGACATTTTACCTTCCTGTTCAAAGGCCATTTGTACCTCCAGTGTAACTTTGTCTCATGCTGCATCTTCAATGTCAACTGTTCCATTTTTTCTCTTATCTCAATGAGATCCTTGTCAATTTCTTCTTTACTCTTTTTTTGGTGGTCTCCTCTTCGACCACGCTCATGGCCTTTAGTATCCATATTTTATGACTTCACCCCTCCTTGCTATCTACCATTTGCTGCACATTTTGCAACAATATTTATAGAGCATCAATACTCTGTTCATTTTCCTTTACCCGTTGTTCTACAAGAAAAATCCAGCTTCTGAGACCATTTGATGTCATCAAATTGTCTATATTCGCCTTCTCGCCTTTGCCTACAATCTGCAGACAAAATTCGACTCTGGATACTACTTGATGTAGTCAGACTACCTCCTTCATCTCCTTCACCTAAAATCTACAAACAAAAATAAGCTTCGATACCTCTTGATGGTATCAGACTATCTCCTTTCACCATCTCTCCTTTGTCTATTGTCTTCAAACAAAATAACGACTTTCTCCTCTGTCTCCTTTGCCTGAAATCTACAGACAAAATTTCAGCTCTGATACCACTTGATGCAGACCCCCCTTCTCCCATCAGGGTTGTTGACCTCCCGATCTAGGATCAATCAAGAAATTGATTCAGATCGACTCTTTGGGTATCTGCTAGACCCCAAAACCATTTACACAGGCCCTTCCTCCAAATGCGTAGGTTGTATGGCACCCGCGGGCCCTCTCCTGAGCATTGTTCAAACCTCAACGCCAAATGGGCGCTAGCTCTTCTCTGGCTAAGCCCCTTCCTTCATGTGACCACGACTGTGACCACTCACCTAACTCAAAAGGTGCTTCGTGACTTTGCATGTTGGGTCTTTGCATGCGAGTCACCTCGAATCTCCCAACTTTTGAAATCTCGAACTGGAGCCTAGCGCATGCTACTCCTCTATTCACCTTCACCAATGTGACCTATGGCTATGACCTAGGGTCAATCCTTCGAGTGCTTCGCGACTTCACACTTCACGTGGTCAGAAGGTTTCTTGTCTCCCTTCTTTTGACTCCCGAACTTGCGCTTGCGTCAGATCGACGGTCCACAATCCTCACGATCCAATGGTTCTGCTCTACGCTTCAAAAATCAAGACTTTGCATTTCACGAGATCAAAAGATGTCTCGTCTTCCTTCTTTCGATATCCAAAACCCCGGCTCTCCACTTGCCTCAGATCAACGGTTCGAGACTCCCCATGATCCAACAATTTAGATATCCTTCGTGAACTCGAGACTTTGCGTTTCGCGACTTTGGAAGTTGGCTTCTTTCTTCCCCCCCCCAACTCCTGATTTT
>JASDQU010010697.1:63583-74129 GCA_032191745.1 Picea mariana
TCACGAACTCGAGACTTTGCGTTTCGCGAAGTTGGAGGACTGCTCACCTCTCTTTCCCTGATATCCGAACTCGTGAGTTTCTTGGGACCAGATCTACGTCCACACTTTCCTTCGATCAACGACTTTGATCCTTTCGTGAACTTGGACTTCACGAGGTTGCTAACCATGTGAACTTCCAAAGGGTTAAAGCGCATGCACTTTCCTCTGGATCCAACGACTGTTGGTCCTTCGCGCCGAGATCTAATGGCCGAGATCTGTTCTCCCCTTGTACGCGCTCCTCCTGTTTGGAATCTAATCCGATGGCCCAAATTTCTCCCTGCAACTGATCTGACGGTTGTTGTATCTCCTCCTCCTAAACTTCTTTGTTCTCCCGGACTTGGAATAATTTTCTAAGTGTCAAAGGCTTCACCCTTTGATCTTTCTCTTGTGAGTTGACCTCTCTAGATCTCACTTACTCCTGGGAAATCTTTCCCTTATGAGATTTTGAACTTGAAACAAGTTCTCTTTATGCTCCCTCCTTGTGCTATCTCTTCTGAGTTATTCGATTTACTCAGTCTCGTAAGGGTCTCGCCCTTCTGTGTCTTTCAAAATACTTTTTGGTGCCCTTCTGGCAACTCCTGCGCTCAACCTCCTGAGCTTTGACAACGAAACTTATCTTCGACTCTGGCACACACTTGCACTTTGCGTGCAAACTTGCACTACTCCCCCTGAGTTATCAATTTGCTCAGTCTCTAAGGGATTCATTCCTTTTGCTTCCTTTCAAAGGGAAACTTCGTGCCCGCTTGGAAACTTCCTACTCATGCACACCTTGCAGAGCTCTTTCTTACATAGTTTTGTAAATGTATTCTCCTTCGACACTCCTCTTCTCTCTGAACTCGAAACAGAGTTCCTTCATGCATTCCTTGCACTCGCTCGATGCCCACCTAGAAGAGCTCTACAAAACCTTCAACAATTCTGTCCTCTATTCTGTGCCTCCCTGTACAGTCTTTCCTCCAAGCTATTCAGTAACCTTGAGGCTCCTCCTTGAGTTTGCGAATGTTCGGGTGTGTCCTCTTGGAACGTTCTCTCTTGAACTTGATTCAAGATTCAGATGTGCACTCCTTGCGCTGGCCACAGAGTTCAACTACTTTGTTGTGCACTCCTGGCACAGCCTAAAGAACCCAGAACGATATTTCAAACTCAACAAAGATAGAGAGATCTATCTTTCTACTGCATATGAGACCTATCATGCATCTACAACATACATAAACACATAGATGACATTCATTCATAAAAATTAACACACATAAAGTTCATATGCAGGAAAAATTGCGTTCCTTCTATTAAGAGTAATGTTTGATTACAATATGTGCAAGTTGGAGTGCAACCGAGTCTCATCTCTCTCAAAACAACCTATTCTACTTCCTATTCAATGACAATACTCCTCCAGCAACCTCATTTGGGCATGCCATGCATCTAAATATACAGGAAGGTTCCTAAGGTTCCCTCCAACTACCTCTCCTATCGAAGTAACAACTAACAACTACTCAGTATCTGTTACATTCAAGAATAAGAGTGAAACTCCCAGACCTCTTGCGATCATTCAGTTTCCGAGCGTTTCGCTCTTCTTCAATCATCCGTTCAAAATGGATCTGCAAAATAAACACCAACTTTTAGATTTCGATTAATTTAAAAAGGTGCGCTATGGCGTTGAGTTGTCCCCCCACGTGGGCTTTGCTGATGATGCTCCTGCATCACTCAATGAGCTTGTGGTTGGATTGGAGCAGAAAAATACCCAGACCCGAACTTGAGCGGAGAGAGTCATGAATTGATGTTTACACTGAGAGGGGAGGTCGCTAAGGGACTGCATAGGCAGTGAAGGGACTACCTTCTGTAGTTATATCCTACTAGGAAGGCATTTGGAAGTTCGTGGTGGCCCTAGACTTAATGTGTAGAAGGAATTTCTATTGATGCATGTTAGTGAAGGAGAGTGGTCTTCACATTAAAACCCAAAACTTTCAAGCAACCTGTGTGTTGCCCTGGTTGTGGCATGTCTTGGCACGGGGGTGGAATGTTATAGAAATCACAAGTGCAACAGAGCCTAAGGTTGGGTGGAAAAGAATTCACCCTCAATCAATTGGTTGACTAACTTTTATTCTGAAAATAGATAAGTGTTCTCAATGCTCTTTGTAAAAATATTTATAAATTAATGTTAACCTTTGTTGTTCTGAGTTTGTGAAGGTTTTGAATATGATGAATGAATGTTAAGTTTGGAATTTGTCTATCTGTTGAACACAAT
Organism: Picea mariana; assembly: GCA_032191745.1. Taxonomy (NCBI): domain Eukaryota; kingdom Viridiplantae; phylum Streptophyta; class Pinopsida; order Pinales; family Pinaceae; genus Picea; species Picea mariana. The sequence continues at coordinate 65,862 of JASDQU010010697.1, forward strand.
TCCAGAAGGGAGAATACCCATGATTTTAGATGTGAGAAACCTGAATTTCGGGGCCTACGGCCCTACGATTTCCTTTTGTTTTGAAATGGAAAGTTTGCAGGATATAAAATCATGGTTTCGGGTAAGGTTGCTGGTAGGAATTACCGAAAAATCAACTTGTAATCCTTGACTAGAATCCCTGCTTGCAGCACAAGAGAGGTGAAGAGTTTATTCTCTAGGGGAACGACATTATCACTCTAAATTCTCATTTTCCATAGTTGTGGAAGGGGCCAAAAACGACTTAGAAGACCACCCATACAATACTTGTGTGTTGCGCTGAAAAATTCTAGACCGTAGATCAAATGTCATGAGTGGATCTTGACCCTTCATTGTGAATTGGACACCGAGAGCGCCATAAGACCTAGCATAAATTCGAGTTCGATCGGAGTAGTCCAACTACAGAATCCAAAATTCAGTTGGAGTGTGGGTCTTCGGAAAGATCTGCAAGAGTGGAGTGGTTGGCGTTCTGATAGGGAGAAATTTCGAAGGCGTGAGCCCAAAAGGGCGAGGACTATAGATTTGTCATAGATCCAGACCGAAAAGACTTGAATCATATATTTTTGTCATGGATCCAGTCCATTGAAATATGTCGGAGTCTTGCGTACTTGTTAATCGTCGCGTGCATTGAAAATCTGTAGAGATCTAGACCAATGGATCAGGGGACCATCAACTAACGGTAGCATGTTGTTTCAACACATAGAAGACTTAGAGAAGAGAAGAAAGAGACAACATATTGGTATAGTTTAGCATGGAAGAGACCTCACATTTCATGGATGAGGAATCTAATGATAGGAGGGCCAGAGAAACCTTTTCAGACTTAGTGGAAATTGTAAGAATCCTAAGGGATGAAATTCAAAGCTACAAAGCCGACAATGAGAAGCTTATTAGAGCCTAGGAAAAGGAGGCATAGTTAAATGCAGTATTGTTGCAAAGTTAGTCGGAAATACAAAAGCACTTGCAATAGGGTCTTGCTGCCAGCAATGTAGGAAGACAGTCTGAGAAGTTGCAAATCCCATAAGAGATTCAGAGGCATGGGCCAACACATATTAATGTTGGGAAAAAACATTTCAAGAAAAGGCATGGGAGTGCTAGGAAAGATACATCAAGCAGAGACTCTTCCACAGAAACCTCTAGTAAGAAAACCACCACCTCTGAAGAATTCTCCAAGAATGAGACTAGTTTGAGTATCCATAAGAAGAGGAGGAAGAAACATTCCAGAGACTCCTTAGCTGAGGAATTAATAAAGGCAAAACCACCACATTTGATGGAGAAATAAAAAAGGGTGAAGAAGCGGAGGCATTGATACTAGGAATGAAAAAGTATTTCCGAGTACACAATTACTCACGAAATGTAAAAGAAAAATTGGCCACCTTTAATTTGGTTGAGGGAGCTTTCATTAGCTGGGAAGATCTCAAGAAGGTAAAGAAGATTAGTGAGAAAAAATTGACTTGGAAACAATTTGAGAGTGGTCTTCACGTTAAAACCCAAAATTTTCGAGCAACCTCTATGTTCCCCTGGTTGTGGCATGTCTTGGCACGGGGGTGGAATGTTATAGAAATCACAAGTGAAACAGAGTCTAAGGTTGGGTGGAAAGGAATTCACCCTCAATCAATTGGTTGACTAACTTTTATTCTGAAAATAGATAAGTGTTCTCAATGTTCTTTGTAAAAATCTTTATAAATTAATGTTAACCTTTGTTGTTCTGAGTTTGTGAAGGTTTTGAATATGATGAATGAATGTTAAGTTTGGAATTTGTCTATCTGTTGAACACAATTCCAGAAGGGAGAATACCCATGATTTTAGATGTGAGAAACCTGAATTTCAGGGCCTACGGCCCTACGATTTCCTTGTGTTTTGAAATGGAAAGTTTGCAGGATATAAAATCATGGTTTCGGGTAAGGTTGCTGGTAGGAATTACCAAAAAATCAACTTGTAATCCTTGACTAGAATCCCTGCTCGCAGCGGAAGAGAGGTGAAGAGTTTATTCCCTAGGGGAACAACATTATCACTCTAAATTCTCATTTTCCAGAGTTGTGGAAGGGGCCAAAAACGACTTAGAAGTCTGCCCATACAATACTTGTGTGTTGCGCTGAAAAATTATAGACCGTAGATAAAATGTCACGAGTGGATATTGACCCTTCATTGTGAATTGGACACTGAGAGCGCCATAAGACCTAGCATAAATTCGAGTTCGATCGGAGTAGTCCAACTACATAATCCAAAAGTCGGTTGGAGAGTGGGTCTTTAGAAAGATCTGCAAGAGTGGAGTGGATGGCGTTCTGATAGGGAGAAATTTCGAAGGTGTGAGCCCGAAAGGGCGAGGACTATAGATTTGTCGTAGATCCAGATCGAAAAGACTTGAATCGTATATTTTTGTCATGGATCCAGTCCATTGAAATCTGTCGGAGTCTTTCGTACTCGTTAATCGTCGCGTGCGTTGAAAATCTATAGAGATCTAGACCAATGGATCAGGGGACCATCAACTAACGGTAGCATGTCGTTTCAACACATAGAAGACTTAGAGAAGAGAAGAAAGAGACAACATATTGGTATATTTTAGCATGGAAGAGACCTCACATTTCAGGGATGAGGAATCTAATGATATGAGGGCCAGAGAAACCTCTCCAGACTTAGTGGAAATTGTAAGAATCCTAAGGGATTAAATTCAAAGCTACAAAGCCGACAATGAAAATCTTATTAGAGTCTAGGAAAAGGAGGCATAGTTAAATGCAGTACTGTTGCAAAGTTTGTCGGAAATACAAAAGCACTTACAATAGGGTCTCGCTGCCAGCAATGTAGGAAGACAGTCTGAGAAGTTGCAAATCCCATAAGAGATTCAGAGGCATGGTCCAACACATATTAATGTTGGGAAAAAACATTTCAAGAAAAGGCATGGGAGTGCTAGGAAAGATACATCAAGCAGAGACTCTTCCACAGAATCCTCTAGTAAGAAAACCACTACCTCTGAAGAATTGTCCAAGAATGAGACTAGTTTGAGTACCCATAAGAAGAAGAGGAAGAAACATTCCAGAGACTCCTTAGCTGAGGAATTAAGAAAGGCAAAACCACCACATTTGATGGAGAAATAAAAAAGGGTGAAGAAGCGGAGGCATTGATACTAGGAATGAAAAAGTATTTCCTAGTACACAATTACTCACGAAATGTAAAAGAAAAATTGGCCACCTTTAATTTGGTTGAGGGAGCTTTCATTAGCTGGGAAGATCTCAAGAAGGTAAAGAATATTAGTGAGAAAAAATTGACTTGGAAACAATTTTAGAAATACTTTAGAAAAACATACATGTCTGACAAGTATTATGATAACAAGGTTAAGGAATTCCATGATCATAAGCCAGGGCATGTTACCATGGATGAATATGTAAGGAGATTCTTGGAACTATTGAGGTGTGTTCCTTACCTTAGGGATGAGAAATCAACAATCCAACATTTTCTCAGTGGACTACCTCAATCCTTTCAGGATCAGATTGAGTTTGATGAGCCCAAGGCCCCTAATGACACCATCTGAAAGGCCAAGTATTGTTATGAGCAGTTAAATCATAGGCAAGAGCCTCATAGGGATTGGAAGAGAAAGGGAAAGAATGAGTTTAAGAATAAGGGATTTAGATCCTCCAGATTCAAGAGTCAGAGAAAGAGTTCTCAGTGCATTCGCCCCACTAGAAGTGTGCACCAACATAATTATCCGTCTCAAAGTGGGAATAAGTGAGCATAACTCATGTCAAAGGAGAAAGCAAAAGAACAGAAGAAAGGACCATTAAAAAGTTAGGATTGTGGGTAAGAACATTTGTTGAGGGATTTCCCCCACAGGCATAATGATCACAAAAGATTTTATAAAGATCAAGAGGCTACAATTGTTAATTATGTAACCAGGAATGTGCCACAAATTTATGCCACTATTGAAAATCGACAAGCAAACCACCAAGATTCAGTGGTGGAGCTGGAAGGTATAATTTTCAAATGACCTATTTCAATTTTAATTGACCCTAGTTCATACTTAAGTTATATTGCACCACGAATTGTTGAGTCTTGCGACTTACAAAAAAAGAAGCATGCAAAGTCATGGTTAGTCCAACTAGCCACATAAACCAAGAGAAAGGTGATTGAAGAAGTTGCATCTTGTCCATTTGAAATGAATGGACTGCATACACAAGTAGCCTTGAATATCTTACCCTTGGGATCATATGATGTGTTAATTGGCATCGATAGGTTAGCAACCCATAAGGTGAAATTGGATTGTTTAAAAAAACTTTAGAATGTGAATATGATGAAGGAACCAAGAGAGTATTGCAGGGTATTCAAAAACCCATATCAGTAAGAAAAATATCGTCCTTACAACTCAATAAATATAACAAAAAGAGATTCCCTTTATATGCTATATAGGGGATAAACTTGGAAAAAAACAACGAGCTTAAAATAGAAGACCATCCAGTGTTGTATGAATTTAGAGATGTGTTTCCAGAGGATGTACTCGGTATGCCTCCTAAGAGGGACATTTATTTTTCCATAGAGCTTAGGATGAGAGAAGCACCTACTTCTAAGGTGCCCTATAGGATGAGCACACCCGAATTGGTGGAGCTGAAAATACAATTAAAAGAAATGTTGGATAAGGGGTACATCAATCCTAATGTATCCCCTTGGGGAGCACCAACATTACTTGTTAAAAAGAAAGGTGGTACCCTCAAACTATGCATTATTATAGAAAATTGAACAAAATGACCATTAAAACAAGTATCCATTACCTAGAATTGATGAACCCTTTGATCAGTTGAGAGGAGCTACAACATTTTCTAAGAAGACTTGAGGTCTGGATATCATCAAGTCATAATTAAGGATGGGGATATCCATAAAATTTCTTTTAGAACAAGATATTGACACTATGAGTTTTTGGTGGTGCCATCCAGGCTTACCAATGCACCAACCACGTTTATGTGTTTAATGAATGATGTTCTTAGCAAATATTTGGACAAGTTTGTCCTAGTTTTTATTGATGAAATTCTGATTTATTCCAAGACCAAGGAAGAGCATGAAGAACATCTCAGATTGGTACTATAGGTGTTGAGAGAACACCAGTTGTAGGCCAAGTACATCAAGTGTGATTTCTTCCAGAGGCAGATCCAATATTTGGGTCATGTAATCTTAAAAGATGGAGACCCATAAAAGATCAAGGCAATCATGGATTGGCCAATGCCTAGAAATGTATCGAAGGTAAGATTGTTTATGGGATTGGTTGGATATTACCAAAAGTTTATCTAAGGATTTTAGAAAATCGGCCATCCAATCACCTCACTACAAATAAAAGGGATGAAATTTGTATGGTTGGAAGAATGTGAGACTAGCTTTTAGCAGCTAAAGTATCTCTTGACTAATGCCCTTGTGTTGAAGATTGTAGATCCTGACAAATATTTCTTGGATTGTATAGATGTTTTCAAAGAAGGACTCAGTGGAGTTCGCATGCAAGAGGGACATGTAATCAACTACGAAACAAGAAAATTAATTGAGCATGAGCAATGCTATGTCACCGATGACTTAGAACTTGCAACTATTATACATGATTTGAAAATGTAGAGACATTACTTTCTTGGGAGAAGATTTGTCTTAATGACAGATCATTGTGGGATGAGATATTTATTTGACCAATCACGTTTAAATGCCAAAAAAGCTAGATGGATGGATCTCATTATCGAGTTTGATTTTGAAATCAAGCATATAAAAGGGAAGGAAAACCAAGTGGCGGATGCACTCAACTGAGGTATGCAAACAATATGCTTGGCAACAACTAGTGTGTGTGAGTCCAATATAAAACAAAGAATCATAATTTCCTTGCAACATGATAAGAATTTCAAGATAATAAGGAACAATTTAGGGAAGGATCCAAGAGACTCGAGTTGAAAAGGATATCAACTCACGAAAGGCGGGTTGTTTATGTACAACAATAGATTGTGCATACCTAATTTCGCTAAATTAAGTTAATAATGGATGAGTTCCATAAGACGGCCTTATGTGGGTCATCCAGGTTACCAGAAAATGGTAACAATAGTAAGAGACTTTTATTATTGGACCAGAATGAAGAAATATATCACAGATTATATCGCCAAGTGCTTGGAGTGCTAGCAAGTCAAATTTGAACATTGGAATCCAACGAGATTGCTTCAGCAAATGAAAATTCCATAATGGAAATGGGAATCCATGTCCATGGACTTCATTACAGGACTACCAAGGGATATCAAGCAACATGATTCAATCATGGTGGTGGTGGACAAGTTGAGTAAGGAAGCTCACTTCATCCCCATTAAATCCACTTATAAAGCCATAGATGTTGCAAATATGTTCACAAAGGGAATTTTCAGATTGCATGGCATGTCCAAAATTATCATATCAGACTGTGATGCCAAATTCACATCAAACTTTTGGGAAGGGTATGTTTGCAGGTTTTGGAACACAGCTAGCTTTTAGCACTATGTATCACCCCTAAATAGATGGACAAACAGAGAGAGAAAACAAGGTGCTAGAAGATAATTTAGAATGTATGCTATGCACTAGTCCAAGAAGTGGGAAGATTATCTACCCTTGGTATAGTTTTCCTACAATAATGGTTATTGGGAGTAATGAAATATGAGACCCTTTGAAGCTTTATATGGTAGAAAATGTAATATTTCAATCAGTTGGAGTAATCTGGTGAACAAGATTACACCAGGACCAGATATGTTGAAAGAGATGGACTAGGAAACAATTCAGATGAAGCATAATTTGAAAGTGGCTCAAGACAGGCAGAAGAGCTACGCTAACAAGAGGAGAACCCATAAGGAATTTCAAGAAGAAGATCATGTCCATCTCCGGGTGAAACCCAAAATAAGTTCTCTTAGAATGGGGACTTGTGCCAAGTTGGCACCTCGCTACTATGGACCATTCAAAGTTTTAGAGAGAGTGGAGCTAGTGGCATACAGGCTTGCGTTGCCTCCTACTTTCAAGGCACATGATGTATTCTTGTATCTTTGATTAAGAAATGTATTCATGATTCTAATCATGTTATTGATTGGACTATGATACAGGTGGAATGATCTGGATTATTTTCGGCATGAAACGAGAGCAAAGATATAATAAAGAAATGTATAGAGATATCTCAAATATCCAATAGTATAACATAAATATATCATAGATGCAACCATAAACATAAAGATACAGTAATACACAATTTCTATTAATGAGAGAAATGTACAAAACTGTAGAAATACAAAGTGAAAGACTCGCTAGAATGGTGGCAGCTTATCTCTGAGAAGAAATGTGACAACTACTCACATTTGCAAGAAGATGATCATTACAATGACTCTCCAAAGGCATTTTTATCATAAAGAAAATCCAAAACCCTAACCCCGGAAGATGAAAAGCCAACAGTTTTGTGGACCTCGTTTTGGGTAGTTTGGTGTATCAATTTCCCGGGGGCGTAACTTTGGCATACGATCTTCGTTTGGGGTGCACAATATCTCGTTGGAAAGGTATTGTCGAGGAGATTCATTTTGGGGGCTCAATCAAAGCCTTTGGTTCTCATTGAGGTGATTGATCCTAAAAAAAACTTCATTTAGGCCTTCAAAATGGCCTCAGGAGTTTAGGAACCGAAAAAACTACTAAAAATAGTAAGTTGCAAGAAAATTGTTTTGAGCCAGTTGGAATAGGTGGGTGGCCACCAATTTCCACCTGGATCATGGAACTAGAGGGAGAGTTCCAGCCCGAGCCTCAATGCATACTCGACATGAAGGAGACATTGCTCTGAAATTGAACTATCGTGCAAGTCAAGGTGCAATGGAAGCACTTTGGAGCATATGATGTCACATGGGAATTGGAGGATGCCATGAAAAATACAACCCATTTTCTTTTTATGTATAAAACCAGTTTGTGGTTGGTGAAAACACCAAGGATGTTTCCTTTAAGGGGGAGGTAAATGTAACACCACATTTTCCCTTAGTTTGTAATAAGAACTATGAATTAATATTGTCGTGAGCCATGACCTGTATTTTTTAATAAAAGAAGGCCAAGCAGCTGACTGAGGTGTGGAACATAGGTACTAACCATGATACCACAAGTGGGAACTGGTGAGGGTGAATTGGGAATTACCATGTTTAGCCAAATAATTAAATTTCACCTGAGAAATCCCTAGTGCCTACGTCTTTCTGAAGTATTTTTACCTTTCTTTTGTTCAGAAGAAATCAGTTAATGAGA
>JASDQU010010697.1:74149-93516 GCA_032191745.1 Picea mariana
GGAAGATGAAAAGCCAACAGTTTTGTGGACCTCGTTTTGGGTAGTTTGGTGTATCAATTTCCCGGGGGCGTAACTTTGGCATACGATCTTCGTTTGGGGTGCACAATATCTCGTTGGAAAGGTATTGTCGAGGAGATTCATTTTGGGGGCTCAATCAAAGCCTTTGGTTCTCATTGAGGTGATTGATCCTAAAAAAAACTTCATTTAGGCCTTCAAAATGGCCTCAGGAGTTTAGGAACCGAAAAAACTACTAAAAATAGTAAGTTGCAAGAAAATTGTTTTGAGCCAGTTGGAATAGGTGGGTGGCCACCAATTTCCACCTGGATCATGGAACTAGAGGGAGAGTTCCAGCCCGAGCCTCAATGCATACTCGACATGAAGGAGACATTGCTCTGAAATTGAACTATCGTGCAAGTCAAGGTGCAATGGAAGCACTTTGGAGCATATGATGTCACATGGGAATTGGAGGATGCCATGAAAAATACAACCCATTTTCTTTTTATGTATAAAACCAGTTTGTGGTTGGTGAAAACACCAAGGATGTTTCCTTTAAGGGGGAGGTAAATGTAACACCACATTTTCCCTTAGTTTGTAATAAGAACTATGAATTAATATTGTCGTGAGCCATGACCTGTATTTTTTAATAAAAGAAGGCCAAGCAGCTGACTGAGGTGTGGAACATAGGTACTAACCATGATACCACAAGTGGGAACTGGTGAGGGTGAATTGGGAATTACCATGTTTAGCCAAATAATTAAATTTCACCTGAGAAATCCCTAGTGCCTACGTCTTTCTGAAGTATTTTTACCTTTCTTTTGTTCAGAAGAAATCAGTTAATGAGAAAAGACTTGGTGGTTGAAAAGTTAAGTTCTCCTTCAAGAAGATGTAGGGAAAGTGGTTGGATCAATTGAAGTTGGCAACCAAAAGTACTATAGCAAGTGCCCCTTCAATTTGGGAGTCTAAATCCCGAAAGCTTCTAACATAAGAGAGTGAAGGAACTCGAGGAAGGGGATAATGTTTGAGACATAGAGACATAAGAGATGCACGAGGGTAGTGTATGAGTGCACAAGGAGGAGAGGGAATATTTTGCGAGGAAAATATGAAGCTTACCTACTAAGCTTATGGTCGGATTGGAGCAAAAAAATACCCAAACCCAAACTTTAGTAAAGAGGATCGTGAATTGATGTTTGTTGGGATAGGATCTAGCGCTGAGAGGAGAGGTCACTGAGGCATTGCAGAGGCAGTGAAGGGACTCCCTTATGCAATTATGGCCAGCCGGGTAGGCATATGAAAGTTCTTGGTGGCCCTAGACTCAATGGGTAGAAGGGATTTTTGTTGATGGATGTTAGTGAAGGAGAGTGGCCTTCACATTAAAAACCAAAACTTTTGAACAACATGTGTGTTCCCCTAGCAGTATCATCACTTGGCATGGGGGTGACATGTTGTAGAAATCACAAGTGCAGCAGAGCCTAAGGTTGGGTGGAAAGGAATTCACCCTCAGTCAATTGCTTGACTAACTTTTATTCTAGAAACATATAAGTGTTGTTAGTGCTCTTTGTAAAAAAAATTATAATTGAATGTTAACCTTTGCACTTCTAATTTTGTGAGTGTTTTGAATATGGTGAATGAATGTTAAGTTTGGAATTTGTCTATCTGTTGAACAAAATTATAGAAGGGAGAATACCCATTGGTTTTAGGTGTGAGAAACTTGAATTTCAAGGTCTGCGGCCCTGTGATTCCCTTGTGCTTTGAAATGGAAAGTTTGAATAATATAAAATCATGGTTTCAGGTATGATTGCTAGTAGGAATTACTTTTCTTTTGTTAAGTGCGTGAGCAATCGACATGTAATCCTTTACTAGAATACCTTCTAGCAACGGAAGAGAGGTGAAGAGTTTATTCACCTGGGGAATGGCGTTATTGCTCTGAATTCTCCTTTTCCGGAGTCGTGGTAGGGCCCATGCTCGAATTAGAGGTCTGCCCATACAACACCTATCTGTTTCCCTTTAGAATTCTAGATCAGATTGGATGTCACGAGTGGATATCAACCCTTCATAAAAAAATAGACACCAGGATCACCATAGGACCTGGCATAACTTCGAGTCTGATCGGAGTAATCCGATTGGGAATCCGAAAGCTGGTGAAAATGCAAGTCTTCGAAAATATCTGCAAGAGCGAAGTGGGTGTCATTTTGATAGGGTGAAATTATGTAGACGCAATCCCGAAATGGAGAGGACCATTGATTTGTCACAGATTTGGATCGAAAAGACCTGAATCATAGATTTTTTCATGGACCTAGTCTGTTGAAATCTTTTGGAGTATGTCGTACTCGTTAACCATCAAGCGGGTTAAAAATATGCATAGGTCTGGACCAATGGATCGGGGGATCGTGAGTCGTTGGATGTGTCAGAAACAGTTTATTCGGAAGGATTTGTTCATAGGTTTAATTGGAGTATTTTTGTTCTCGAACGACTAAAGGTAGTTCACCTTTTTAGACCGAAAGAATCTGGGTTGTCGAATTGATTAAACCGTGAACGTCAAATTCATTGAAGTCAGGAGGCTTTGTTAAGAATTAGATGGTTTGGGAAATCCAAAAGGATTTGGATTGTAGATCGTAGGAGATATTGTTTGTTGGATCTATCAGACTTTCGGAGTGTCCGTTAACTGTCGTGCGGTTTAGGAAGACCGCAGAGATCTTGTCCAGCGGTTTATGTATGTCTCTAGCGCGGGGATCAAAGGGACAGGTGTCAGGGGCATTAATGTCTAGGTGGAGTGTCATGCGCACTATGGGCCGGATATCACCCCATCTGGGGTATTGGTATAATACATATACTAGTTATATATACTAAGTATATATAAATAATATATATACCGGTGTATATACCAGTATATATTCCGGTATATATAGTAATTATATATACTAAGTATATAGTATATACTATACTAGTATTGATCCAAAAATAATCCAAAGAAGACTAAGGACAACTCATAATTCGTAGAAGAAACTCAGGAAGCTCGGAATGGCCTCAGCAAACAGAGAAAGAGAAAAAAATTCAAAGTCTTCAAAACTCAGTGAAATTGGCATCATCCCGAAGAGCATGTCTCAAGTTTTCCAATGACGTAAACGACTCCTCAAACAAAGTTACGGATCAAAAGATATTTGCGGTCAAATTTTTAGTCAACCTAGTCCAGTCAGTCGGGATGAGTCAGCATCTGTACTGCTAACGTCAGCATCTGTACTGCTGACGTCAGCATCAGTACAGATGACATCAACGTCCGTACATTATACGTGGAACACGCAAAGGGAGACACGTGTCATGTTGACATCAACATGATGTCAGCAGGGTGACATGGCAGCGCTAGAGGCTGCCACGTATCACTCGTTTTCGACATTTTTGGGTCAACATGTGGACCAATGAGGAAGTGCCACGTGGCAACCCATACAAGACGTGGCAGGTGACTTGGTAGGATGACATGGTAGGTGACGTGGCAAGGTGACTGTGCAAGTGGATGGTGTGGGCCAATGGTTGGTTTCCACGTGGCCCAGTCATGGGCTGCCACGTGGTAGTGGGAAAATGCCCAATGACGACCCGAAACCGGATTTTCAAAAATAAAAAAAGGCCCTCCAAATCTGGCAGAGTCCCACGAGATCTGGTGGCCAAACTTCTGATTCCGACAAATCTAAACAAAAAACTCCAAACTTGGCGGCGGTTCCAAACTCATATATATTGTTATAACTATAAGCCCAAAAGGGGAGGCCCGCACACTTGACCCTAGGACCTCCCCCTATCCAAACGCCTTACAATAGCCTCTGCCAACGGGCTCCATTGGTCAATTCGCCGAGCATTTAATTTAAATGATGAATTTTACCCACAAATGGAGGGGGGTGCTTGACAGTACGGTCGGGCATGATTTTCAAGACAAAGTGCAGGGAATTAATTGCAGGTTGCAGGCACAAAAATCGAGACAAGATTTCTCAAAGGCCCGGGAGTGCCAAAGTCAAATTGAGGCATGAAGACAGTCATTTTTTGGTAATTTSACGCCATGAATTCAATGGCGCTTTCTATTTTTTGATCTGAGCAAAGCTTCTGCAGCTTAATTCCATAATAAGGTATACTTATGTATTTTGCCAAATTCTTTTGTTGAGTTAATAAAGAGGCCTACCCATTTGAGAGCAGGACCCGAAGATGTAGTCTACCAAGGACGAACTRCGTTATCAAGTTTTTGTGTTCATATTTGATGCTTATGTCTCTTCATTATTGATATTTTCCTTCTTTATGGTGCACTTTAATTTTTGTTCATTTAATACAATTCTTTATAAGTCACTTCGGTGAAAAGATCTCAGWTCATGTTGGTATCAGAGTAGACATCTTTGACTTGAATTGTTGAGTGTGAATGCTTACTAGGGCCAAGCATAAGCAAGGTGAAGGGACTCTTAAGACTTTCAATCCCAAAGTTGGTCGTGCATCCTGAAGGAAGAAAATAGCAGAAGAGGAAAAGCTTGATGAACAAGAGAAAAACTTCCATATGGTCTTTTATCGCATGTCAGAAATGGTCGAGCGCATGTATGAAGACTACGAGAAGAGGATGAAGAAGAAAGGGAAGAAAAAGGAAGCACAAGTTGATGATAATGCTTAAGTAAATCAAGGGGTTGGAGGAGACCCTCCTGAGCCTCCATCTTCACCATCAAGTTCTAGCTCTTCTTCCTATGAGAATTCTCATCATTCTAGCCATAAAGCTTCTTTTAAGAAACCGTTATTAAAGCTTGATGTAAAATTTTCTTTACCTATGTTTAATGTAGATGTTAATCCTGAAAAGCTAGATAATTGGATCCGTCAGGTTGAAGTATATTGTAGTGTTCAACAAATTGATGAAGATGAAGTTAAAGTGCAATTGGTTTCTCTTCGATTGGAAGGCACTGCTCTCATATGGTGGGAGAGCAAACTTCGAGATATAAGTAAGTGTGGTAATCTTCTTTCCTCATGGTCAGAATTTAAATCAGCGATAAGGAAACAATTTTATCCATTGGGTTATTTACATAAAGCAATGATGGAATGGAAAACTTTAAAACAAAGTAAAGGTCAAACTGTACAAAGTTTCACGGCAGAATTTAGGAAGAAATCTCTTGCATTAAACATTCCTTTGGATTCTTATGAAACTTTAATGAAGTATATTGGTGCACTTCACAGTTATATTTGTCATACTTTTCTATTGTTTAACCCCACCAATCTTGACGAAGTTTGTGTGCAAGCCACTCACCTTGAGAACAAGGGAAATCTTGTTCAAGAAGATCCCACAATGAAACATTCCAATCTCCCACATAAGCAGTTTAAGAAGTTTAAAAGGAAGGACAAGAAGATCGCCACTGTAAAGAGAGAAGAGGAAAACCATCTTGCACTCATTGCAAGAAAAGTGGTGATGATGATGAACATTGTTGGAAACTATATCTAGAGAAGAGACCGAAGCAGTTCGGTGGAAAGGGGAAGACAAAGACCGTTGCTACAGTACAACAAGATCTTGGTTCCGATTTAGGAGACGAAGGAAAGATCACGTACAAGGTAAATATTCCCTTCATGCTAGTTCAAATTACAATAATGAATCTCATGATGATGAAAGAAAGAGGAATGAATTATTTCATATAAGAGTTGTATCTAAACACACTAAGATTGATGCATTGTTTGATATGGGTTCCCAAATCAACTTGATATCTGAAGCACTTGTCAAAGAGATGGGTCTTGAAACTAAACCACATCCAAATCCCTATCCTCTTGGTTGGGTATGTGATAAATCAAAAATTAATGTCACTAAGTAATGTAGGGTCAGATTTTCCATTGCTTCAAAGTTGATTGATGAAGTGGATTTGGATGTTGTATCACTTGATATATGTGGCATAGTGCTAGGGAGTCCTTATCTTTATGATAGAAAAACAGTCTTCTTTCATCATGAGAAAAAATATCACCTTACTAAGGGGGGAGTGGAATATATTGTTAAAGCCCACAACATGAGGGTAAACACAAAACTTGTTAGTGCGGGACAAATGAAGAGACTCATAAACACTAATAAGAGATATGTACTCATGGTCGTAAGGGAGAAAGATGTCAAAACTTCTGACGCTTTCCAAGGATGTGATCATTCTCATAAGAAATAATTAATTGATATTTTTTCTAAGTGTGATGATATTTTCCAGGAACCAGATGGATTACCTCTTAAGAGGGAAATCCAACATGAAATACATCTTCAAGAGGATTTTTCTCTTCCTAATGTGGGCATGTACAGGATGTCAGTTGTAGAGATGGAAGAAATCAAGAAGCAAGTACAAGGCTTATTGGATCAAGGGGTCATCAGGCCCAACTCATCTCCTTGTGGTTCTATGATCGTGATGGTGCCAAAGAAAGATTACACATGGTGAATGTGTGTCGATTAACGGGCCTTAAATAAAATCACGGTGAAAAATTGATACCCTCTCCTCGTATAGATGATTTACTTAATCAGTGAAAGATTGTTGTTTATTTCACTAAGTTGGATTTTCGCAGTGGATACCATCAGATCAGGGTTGCATAACAAGATGCATGGAAGACTGCCTTTAAAAAAAAACAAGGATTGTTTGAGTGGTCAATTATGTCGTTTGGGCTTTGTAATGCTTCGACAACCTTCATTTGTGTGATGAATGATGTATTCAGACCATTTCTAGATGATTTTGTGATTGTATATTTATACAACACTCTTATATTTAGTGGGAATTGGGATGAACATGTAAGGCATGTAAAGCAAGTATTGGATACTTTGCAAAGGGAAACGTTGTATGTAAAATTGTCCAAATGTGAATTTGGTAAGGCTGCAATTATGTACTTGGGTCATATTGTAGGAGGAGGGCAATTGAAAATTGATCCTTCCAAGATTGATGTAATTATAAATTGGCCTGAGCCCAAAAGTGTAACCGAAATACATAGCTTCTTAGGTGCAGTCTAGTATGGGAGGAGATTCATTTCAAACTTCTCCTTTATAGCAACTCATTTGCATGCCTTAACCATTGTGAAGAACACTTTTCAGTGGGGAGGAAGGCAACAAAAAAAAATTGACACTTTGAAGGAAAATATTAGTACCACACCAGTATTAGCATTGTCGAATCTTCAACAGCCCTTCGAGATCGAGACAGATGCCAACAGATATGCCATGGGTGCAGTATTGATGCAACATCGTAAGCCTATTTGTTACCACTCTGGAACTTTTAACCAAGTTGTTGTTAACTATCCTACATATGATAAAGAGTTGTATGCATTAGTTCAAAGCATAAAGAAATGGAAGCACTACTTGTTAGGGAAGGAAACAATCATACATACAGATCATCAACCCTTAGAGTATCTCCAAGCACAGACCAAACTGCCACAATCTCGACATTACATATGGATGGGTTTCCTACAACAATTTCATTTGGTAATAAAGTACAAAAAGGGTACGAGTAACAAGGTAGTTGATATGCTTTCTAGACCTCCTATTGTTGCTTCTATTATTTTGAAGAATGCTTCTTTATCTCATGGTAGCTATGTGGAACAATATGCCATTGATGAAGATTTTAAAGAAGTATATGAGAAGCTAACCCATGGTGCACAAGTAGAGAACAATTGTTTGCAGGGAAAACTACTCTATCATCTTGGAAAGCTATGTATTCCTACAAGTGAACGAGTCCATGTAATACGAGAAGCTCACACTTCTCTTGTGTCTGAGAATTTTGGGGTAGGGAAAACTATGGCTCATCTGCAAAGGTTTTGTTACTGGCCTCATATGACAGCAATTGTAACTAAATATGTAAAGGGGTGTGTGATGTGTTCTACTTGTAATTCCACTAATAGAAAACTGGGGCTATACTCACCACTGCATGTTCCATCCCATCCATGGGAAAGTATCTGTTGGAGTTACTTCACACACACCTAGGATTTATTTTTCCTAAGGTTTTTATTTGTTTATTTTTCATAATTAGTCATTATCCAGTCTCCTATATTTTAAGAGAAAATATTCCACCTGGAGAATATTCTCTTTCAGTTCACACTTCAGTTTGACTAGTTGAGTTGAGTTTAGATGTTGCATTGGGATCATCACCATGCAACATTGGGATCATCACCATGTTAATTCGACCTTGCCTTGGTATCATCACTAGTGTGGCGCATTAGCCTTGATTTCCTGAGTTAACTCCTCACTACTCTTTGTTCAGTCGGTTAACTCAACTAGGTGGCAGTTCACTCCCGTAACTTCCTGAGAAACTAGAATAGGTGGCAGTTCACTCCTGTAATTGCCTGAGAGACTAGAATAGGTGGCAGTTCACTCCAGTAACTGTTGGTGTGTGTCCAGATCACTCTAGACCACCACTACAACGACTTGGTTCACCTCAAGTCGAACTCATTGAGTTATACAGAGTATATCATGTGTAAACTATTCATTTTTCACAACGGTTAATGAGAATTCTTCCATTCTTTCTCTCCTTCTTCTTATTTTTCCAATTCTCTCTGCAAATGTGTGTATTATTTTTTAGCTATATCTATTCTGTGCAAGTTCAACACATTTACATGGTATCAGAACCGACGGACTGCTAAGAAAAAGCTACACAAAAAAAAAATTGCAGGTACAAAAGATTGAAGACAACAAAAAGATGGATTACTCGCCAGAAATACTTCTCACGCCTCATAACTATTTGGAATGGAAGCCAAAAATTCCTCTTGTGCTCAGATGTAGAGGCTTATACCAAATAACCATGGCAATGGAAGTAGAGTCTGATTATGTCGACGAGAAAAATAATTTTCTCAATAGACAAGATATGGCCATAGGATGTATCCTCTATTTTGTTTCTCCCGAAATTCTCCATTAAGTATATGATGACTCACAAGAATTCACTCCAAATGATTTATGGATCATATTGGAGGTTTTATTTGGGAATAAGGAAGAATGCATGCAAAATGTTGACAAGATAGAGAATGTAGAAAATCCACTCAGTTTGAAGAGCCTTCTACACAAGTATCTACAAAAATTTGTATTCCATTAATTGAAGATGATGTCTACTCCATTTCAGATTTGTTTTCTTAAATTCATGTGGAAGATATATGGCATGCATCTCAGGAGTCACATGCAAATACTTTTCCATGCATGCACAATGCATGCACCTCAGGAGACAAAAAGGGAGTTGCGTACATCAGACTCCATTTTTCTGAGAATAAGTTGCAGAAAAAAAATTGGATATTTGAATTCCTCTCGGGAAAACATCCAATTTCAAAAAAACAATCGTCCGAAACGGAGTCCCAAAAGTGAAGTTATGATCGTTTTAAAATCAACAAAATTTCATGATTTTTTTGGAAACGGCCGCACGATTTTCAAAATTTCATCCAAAATTTATTTGGATATTAGTCATTACAAGAAGATAAAGTGGATATGTGTGGAAATATAAATGATGCATATACTTCATCAGATCCATGCAAACATCTACATCTTCAACAAAATCTTCAAAGAGCACAAACTTGCACAATTGCGAGGTCTTCTTGGAGTGAAGGACATGGTTGCTTAACAACTGCCTTTTGTTCCTTATCATTTTTTATTTTATGAATTGTAATTTGAGGGGGGGGTTTGTTCCCATGAGGTTTTCTCTCTTTCCTCATTTAGTTCAGTGTATCTTTTGTATTTGGGTACCTAACATGGCCTCGTAGCCGAGACCCATTCTTTATTTTCACCATAGTGATGCTCATGGGGGGTGTTGGAGTTACTTCACACACACCTAGGATTTATTTTTCCTAAGGTTTTTATTTGTTTATTAGTCATAATTAGTCATTATCCAATCTCCTATATTTTAGGAGAGAATATTCCACCTGGAGAATGTTCTCTTTCAGTTCACACTTCAGTTTGACTAGTTGAGTTGAGTTTAGATGTTGCATTGGGATCATCACGATGCAACATTGGGATCATCACCATGTTAATTGGACCTTGCCTTTGTATCATCACCAGAGTGGCGCATTAGCCTTGATTCCCTGAGTTAAATCCTCACTACTCTTTGTTCAGTCAGTTAATTGAAGACTAGTTGACTAGTTAACTCAACTAGGTGGCAATTCACTCTTGTAACTGCCTGAGAGACTAGAATAGGTGGCAGTTCACTCCCGTAACTGCCTGAGAGACTAGAATAGGTGTCAATTCACTCCCGTAACTACTAGTGTGTGTCCAGATCACTCTATACCACCACTATGGCGACTTGGTTCACCTCAAGTCAGACTCATTGAGTTATACAGGGTATATCATGTGTAAACTATTCATTTTTCACAACGGTTAATGAGAATTCTTCCATTCTTTCTCTCCTTCTTCTTATTTTTCCAATTCTCTCTGCAAATGTGTGTATTATTGTTTATCTAGATCTATTATGTGCAGGTTCAACACATTTACAGTATCTCCGTGGATTTTGTAGGGGGTTTACCAATGTCGAAATGGGGTCATGACTATTTGTATGTTGTAGTGGATAGGTTTAACAAGATGTGTATCTTAATGTCATGTAAAAAACATATCACTATTGAGCAGAATTCTAATCTCTTCTTTCAGTATGTTTGGGTTCACTTTGGGTTACCCATGTCCATTATCTCGGATTGAGATACTCGATTCCTTGGGGATTTTTGGACAAGTTTGTGGAGAATGATGGACAGCAAGTCGAAGAGGAGCACTACTTTCCATCCACAGACTGACCGACAGACTGAGTTTGTTAACCGAACAATGGTACTTTTGCTTCGAGTCTACTGCAACAAGCATCCCAAGTTATGGGATGAACAGATACCCTATGTACATCATGCTTACAACAGAGCCTTACATTCCTCCACTCAGTGTTCATCTTTTGAGACATGTTTTGGGTATTTAACTAAGGTTCCTTTGGACTTGATGTATGGGAGAGATGCTGATTCAAATGTAGAAAGAAATGAAGACAGAGCCTTCAAGTTCATCAGGAGGATCCAACAGGTACATCAAGCAGCCATGGAATAGTTGGAGAAAATTCAAGCACAATATAAAGCTCATCATGACAAACACAGGGTTGATCATTAGTTCCAGGTTGGATACCAGGTATGGATTCACATCAGCAAGGAAATATTGAAGGGTGAAGGAAAGAAACTCAATCCCATCAGTTATGGACCCTTCACTATTTCAGAGAAAAGTGGTACCAATGTTTTTCGTCTAGATCGTCCACCTTATATGCAGATCTACTCAGTTGTAAATGTGGAGAAATTGAAACTTTTTGAGCCTCCCATGATCATGGATCAGGATGGGGAAGATTTAATACCTTATGTTGATGAGTTTGCTCCTGAGTACTTGGATGAGTTAAAGGAAGATACCATCCTGGACAGAAGGACGAGGACTTCACGCATGGGTGATGTTGATTATATTTGACTAGGATTAAATTGATCCAAGTGGATATCGGTGACCACCCACCTATTCCATTGTCTCAAACAAACAGTTTTCCACCTTGGCAGTTTTTCGACAATTTTTCGGGTTCCAAACTTCTTGGGCCGTTTTGAGGCCCTAAACGACATTTTTTGGGAATTTGGGGCCCAAATGACTATTGAAGGCACTTACTTGGGCCAGTCGAAAATTGTTCTTCTTAGTTAGACCTTTCCAACGAGATATTGTGCACCTAATATGAAGATCGTATGCAAAAGTTACGACCTCGGGAAGTTGATGTACTAACTTACCCAAACGAGGCCCACATGACTTTTGGTGCTTCATCTCCTAGGGTTAGGTTTTTGGATGTCTAGGGTTTTTGACATTCCTGATTATTGTAAAAGGCCTTCAGAGCCTCATTGTAACCATGTTCTTGCGAATGAGCACAACCGTCACATCTCTTCTCGGAGATAAGCCGCCACCATTCTAGCAAGCTTGTTTTTTGTTCCATTTTACAATTTCATCTTATTTCCTTATTGAATAGAAAACCAATTTTATTGTATCTCTATTATTTTGTGTTAAGCATCTTTTAATAATCTGTATTCATTTCGTCTTGCTCATAAATCCGGATCAGTGGTATCAGAGCGGTCTTCTCCTTCTCGTCTTAATGCATGTCCCCAACGAGGTCAGAGTAAAGGAATTAGGTCTCGAGCTTGTTTCTCTTGAGGACAAAATCTCTCGCATGCCCAAGCGGCCTCTCATGGCAGGAGAAAATAAAGATGATGGGATAGGAGAGCCTTTCAAAATGTTTCTTGAGGAAACCATCACACAACAGAGGAACAAGATGATAGATAGTTTCGCGCAAATCCTTCGGCAGATACCAACAGACGACGCATCTTCCTCTAGCGGAGGTGTTGCCCCCTTCAAGGTACAAATCAACTTCAATATTCTTATATTTGAAGGTCAGATAGACAGAGATGCTATAGACAAGTGGTTGAATCTACTAGAAGGATATTTTTCTGTCCATAACTTTTCAAATAGAGAAAATATTACTTTTGTGCTCCTCAAAGTCATTCCCCATGTCAAAGATTGGTGGGAAACCTTCTGTGAGCAAAAGGAAACAAAGGAACCCTCATTATTTACAGTCACGACCACCTGGGAATCCTTCAGGGAATTTATTAAAGAACAATACTACCCTGTCGAAAGTTATGATGACTTGTATACCAAATGGACCACACTACTGCAAGAAAGAGACCAAGCAGTGCCAAAGTTCACAAATATCTTCCATACCTTGCGCACCAAGATGGGTATCAAAGATTCAAAGAGACATCTAGTGCTCAAGTATCATGGTGCTCTTCATAGATACATCCACACCGAAATGGAATTTCTGGACATCTCGTCCTTGGGCATGGCCTACCGATATTTCGTCAAAATCGAGCAGAAGCTCAAACAAAAGACGCGACAATTTGGGCCTAGGAACCCTGCACAACAAAAGCCAGGAAAAGGTGGTCCCAACCCAAAGAACAAAGGGCATATCAAAGATGGATAGTATCAAGACAACCAATCCAAGCCACAAGCAAAGAAGGACACCGGAAAGACAAAGAAAGATATCAAGAAGTGGTGCGACTTCCATAAGATCCCTTGGCATAACACTGTTGATTATCGCTCAAAACAGTCGTCAGTGGCCGAAGTGAAAGCCTATGAATCGAATGTGGGTTCTGACTCTGAGTCAGAACCAGAAAGGGGAATACGGATGATTGATGCAGAACCCAGTGCCATGGTTACTACCACCAAGCTCCAGCCTAGTGAACCAGATGAGCCAGAAGAAGGAGAGCGCCTCTTCCATTCACAGATGTGGGTAAAAGGCACCCCACTGCACTTCACTGTTGATAGAGGTATCCAGAAGAACTTCATATCAACAGAGGTAGTCAAGCAATTGGCCATGTCAACAATGCCACACCCACAACCCTACACCATTGGATGGCTCCGCCAAGGAAGCGATCTCTGCGTTAGCCATCAGTGCCAATTGTCATACGTCATCAAGCCCTTCAAAGATGAGGTATTGTGTGATGTTGCTCCTCTCGAAGTTTGTAATGTTCTTTTGGGCCAACCTTATTTATGGAAACATCATGTTGTATATGAGTCTAGGCCTCGTAGTGTTATTATTAC
This sequence comes from Picea mariana, assembly GCA_032191745.1. Lineage (NCBI taxonomy): Eukaryota > Viridiplantae > Streptophyta > Pinopsida > Pinales > Pinaceae > Picea > Picea mariana. The sequence continues at coordinate 87,708 of JASDQU010010697.1, forward strand.
TTTGAACGGGAAATTGTACAAGATACCTAAGGCAATCCCTCCTAGTATTATTTCCTTGATCTCTGCCAAGAAATGCAAGAAAGTCAAAAGTCATCTCTTAGACCGGGAAATTTGTATTGTTCGTGATTCACTCTCAAAGTGAGCAAAAGATCGCAACCACATCTAGGGCCTATGAGGCCGATCTCTCCACACAACAGAAGTAAGTGGATAAGGTCGTGGAAGAATATTCAGATATCTTCTCCTCTCCTATCGGGTTACCTCTGCACTTCCAGGTCAAGCATCCCATCGATCTAACCCTGGGCGCATCGCTACCCAATGGGCCAATCAACAGCCGCTCTCTATTAGAAAACGAGGAGATCAAGAGGCAGATCCAAGAACAGCTCCATAAGGGGCACATCCATACCATCTCATCGCCTTGTGGGAGCCCAATCATGCTGGTGTAGAAGAAATATGGGACCTGGCAACTCTGCATTGATTACCAGGCCCTGACTAATCACAGTCTAAAACCGATACCTGATTCCCCAAATCGACGACCTCCTTGATCAGCTCACGGGGGCCAAATACTTCAGTAAGATTGATCTAAATTATTTCTACCACCAGGTCCTAATATAACATACAGATGTATGGAAGACTACCTTCAATTCAAAAGAAGGTCATTTTGAATGGTTGGTCATGCCCTTTGGTTTGACAAATGCTCCAACAAATTTTATGAGGATGATGGACAATATCCTACGACCTTTCACCAATACTTTTGTAGTGGTGTATTTGGATGAGATCCTCATCTACAGGAAGACTTGGGTGGAACACTTGCATCATATTCAGCAGGTTCTGCACACCCTGTAGCAGTACAAACTATATGCAAACTTGGAAAAATGCTCCTTCGACATGGACAAGGTCCATTACTTAGGCTACATCATTGATCAGCATGGTGTGCATGTGGATCTAGCCAAGATCTAGGTCATTTATGATTGTCCAGCCCCAACCATACTCATTGAACTTCGGAGCTTCTTGGGCCTCGCCAATTTCTATCGCAGGTTCGTGTTGGGATTCTCTCATATCGCATGGGCCCTCATCCAAGTAATGAGGGGTGGCAGTAAGGAAAAATTTGTGTGGGACATGTCCCAACAACAAGCCTTCGATGACTTGAAGAAGTGTTTATTCTCATCCCCGATACTTTCATTACCATACCTGCAGCATCCCTTCGAGATCGAGACAGATGCTTCAGACTATGTTGTGGGTGTCGTTCTCACTCAACACGGTCACCTCGTGGCATATCATAGTGATACATTATCAGATTTTGTCTGTAAGTACCCTAATTACAAAAAATAAATGTACTCCATTGTGCAAGCCTGCCGCCAGTGGAGACATTACATTCTTGGGAAGGAGACAGTCATCCACACTGATCACAAGCCACTACAGTTCATACAGACCCAAGGAAAATTGCAGAATGACCACCATCAGAAGTTGTCAACATACTTACAACAGTTCCACCTCAACATCAAGTATAAAATAGGAAGTACCAACCAATTTGTTGATTGCCTCAGCCGACCTCCTATAGCAACACTCACCACGATGCTAGACTCTTGCGATCACGAGACCTCTGGATGGTCCCACCTCTACGAGACAGACCTTGACTTCTCCACCGCCTGCGAAATGTTGGGTGCCAACTAACTGGTCACTAATTTCCATCTTCAGGATGGGATGTTGTGTCGTCTGGGCCATCTTTGTGTTCCATCAAGAGAGTGTGCGAAGCTGATTTGGGAATCTCACTACAATTGGGTGACAGGACACTTTTGCGTCAAAAAGATAGTGGCAGTGTTGCAGAAACATTTCTACTAGCCGAAACTTCAACAAGATGTTAGCAAGTATATCAGGTCATGCATCGCCTGAGCTATTACCAAACCAACCACTAAGAAACAGGGCATGTACACCCCTATGCCTACTCCTAACAGGTCATGGGAATCCATCTCAATGGATTACATGCCGAGCCTCCTGTCCACCAAGAGGGGAAATTACTGTGCTATTGTGGTTGTTGATCACTTTTCCAAGATGGCGATTCTGGCCGCCTGCAAGAAGAACATCACAGCAAAAGCCACTATCAAGCTATTCCTTGAAAAAGTATGGGTACATTTTGGGATCCCACAAACCATTATCTCAAACCGTGACAGTCAGTTCCTCAGATCATTCTAGTCGAGTCTCTGGTCACTGTTGGATACTAAGCTCACCAAATCCACTGCCTTCCACCCCTAGACAGATGGCCAAACTGAGGTCATCAATCGGATGGTCATACATATCCTACTCATGTAAAATTAAAAACACCCTCGCACATGGGATGAGATTCTTCCCTATGTCCAGCATAGCTACAATCGAGCCTTGCTTAGCTCAACTGGCCACAACCCCTTTCAGGTGGGGTTGGGATTCCAACCATTGGGCCCCATGGATGGTTCACTACCCCTGGAAATCACCTCAGTCAACTCATCCTCTACTCCATTAGAAGCTGACAAAACCACCCATTTCATTGAGTAGATCTAGCACATCCGCCAACAAGTTCGGGATATTCTACAGTAGTCTAATTCCAAGAACAAACAACGCCATGATCAACATCAGGTGCCACATAAGTTTCAGGTGGGCGACAAAGTTTGGTTGCATTTGCAGAAAGAACGCCTTACAGGGCCCCATCGAAATCTTCACCCACTCCGTTATGGGTCATACACCATCACCAAGGTTGTGAGTGACAATGCTTTTGAGCTCAACATTCCCCCCTTCCTTGGTCTACACCCAGTCTTCAACGTGGCTCTCCTTTGGCCATATTTCCCACCATTATTGGACACCTCAGAGATAGCATAGTAGTTGACACCAATAGAGCTCAACCCTAACTGCATGCAACAAGCATCCAATGATCATATTGTGGACACATAGATCAAGGGCACTCAAGAGCAAAGGATCTAGCTTTATCGAGTCATCAAAGCAGGGCAACTCTTGCACCAAGGCAAGTGGCTCACCCGAGGCCAAATTCAGCAGAAATTTCCTCATATGATGGGGGAACTCAACGCAATGGAGACCATTGCTTCCTAAGGAGGGAGGATTGATCCAGGTGGATATTGGTGGCCACCCACCCATTCCACTGGCTCAAAAAAATAGTTTTCCACCTTGGTAGTTTTTCGAGTTCCAAACTTCATGGGACATTTTGAGGCCCTGAATGACATTTTTTGGGGATTTGGGGCTCAAGTGACTACTAGAGGCACTAACATGGGCCAAACAAAAATTGTTCTTCTCAGTTAGACCTTTCCAACAAGCTATCGTGCGCCTAAAATGAAGATCGTATGCAAAAGTTACGACCCCGGAAAGTTGATGTACTAACTTACCCAATTGGGGCCCACGTGACTTTTAGTGCTTCATCTCCTAGGGTTAGGTTTTTGGATGTCTAGGGTTTTTGACATTCCTACTTATTGTAAAATTCCTTCAGAGCCTCATTGTAACCATATTCTTGCGAATGAGTGCGGTCGTCACATCTCTTCTCAGAGATAAGTTGCCACCATTCCAGCAAGCTTGTTTTCTGCTGCATTTTACAGTTTCAGCTTATTTCCTTATTGAATAAAAAATCACTTTTATTGTATCTTTGTTATTTTGTGTTAATCGTCTTTTAATAATTTGTCTTCATTTCATTCTGCTCATAAAGTCTGGATCATAAAGGGCACACATCCAAGCAAGGCAAAGTGGATTGAGAAGGACAAGGTGAGGGAACTCTACCCTCACTTATCTATTGATTTATGAAAGCTTTTGGTGGTCCAAAAAGCTCTCAGTGGGAAGGCATGATCCAAAAAGGATCTAGAGAAGACTAAGGACAACTCAAAATTCGCAGAAGCAACTTAGGAAGCTCAGAATGGCCTCAACAGATAGAGAAAGGGAAAAAAATTCAAAGTCCTCAAAACTCATTGAAATTGAAATCATCGCGAAGAGTGAGTTGCAAGCTTTCCAACGGTGTAAACGGCTCTTCAAACAGAGTTACGAATCAAAAGATATTTGTGGTCAACGTTTTGGTCAACCTGGTCCAGTCAACATAGATGAGTCAGCATCTGTATTGCTGACGTCGGCATTAGTACGGATGACATCAACATCCGTACAATGTACGTGGAACACGTAGAAGGCGACACGTGCCATGTTGTCATCAGCATGGTGACGTGGCAACACTAGAGGCTGCCACATGTCACTTTTTTTTGGCATTTTTGGGTCAACATGTGGACCAATGAGGAAGTGCCACATGGCAATCTGTACATCCATGTGGCAAACCATATGGGACATGGCAAGCTAATGTGGTAGGATGACATGGCAGGTGATGTGGCAAGGTGACTGTGCAAGTGGATGGCGTGGGCCAATGGTTGGCTGCCACATGGCAGTGGGCAAATGCCCAATGAGGGCTCAAAATTGCATTTTCAAAAATGAAAAAAGGCCCGCCAGATCTGGTGGTCAAACTTCTAATTCCGACAAATGTAAACAAACAACTCCAAACTTGGCGGCAGTTCCAAACTCATATATATTGTTATAACTATAATCCGAAAAGGGGAGGCCCGAAGGCTCGACCCGGGGACCTCCCCCTATCCAAACGCCTTACAATAGCCTCTGCCAACCATTAGGCCAACAGGTTCTATTGGTCAATCCACCCAACATTTAATTTAAATGTTGAAGTTTACCCACGAACGGAGGGGGGCGCTCGACGGTATGGTCGGGCATGATTTTTGAGACAAAGTGCAGGGAATTAATTGCAGGTTGTAGGCACAGAAACCGAGACAAGATTTCTTAAGGGCTTGAGAGTGTCATAGTTGGATTGAGGCATGGAGACAATCATTTTTGGGTAAATGGTATCGTTTGTCTTCTGATTTGAGTAAAGCTTTTGCAACTTAATTCCAGAATTGGGTATACTTATGTATTTTTCCAAATTCTTTTACTAAGTTAATAAAGAGGCCTACACATTTGAGAGCAGGACCTGGAGATGTAATCCACCAGGAACGAACTCCGTTATCAAGTTTTTGTGTTCATATTTGATGCTTATGTCTCTTCATTATTGAGTTTTTCCTTATTTATGGTGCACTTTAATTTATGCTCATTTAATACAATTCTTTATAAGTCACTTCGATGAAAAGATCTTGGATCAAGTATATATATCAGTATATATACTAGTATATATACTTAGTATATATACCAAGTATATATACTAAGTATATACACTGAGTATATATACTTAGTATATATACCGAGTATATATACTAAGTATATACACCGAGTATATATACTAAGTATTATACTGGGTATATATACTAAGTATATGTACCAATATATATATATATATATATATATATATATATATATATACCTAATATATATTGGTATAGTATATATACCAATATATATACTAAGTATATATACCGGTATATATATTAATTATATATACTTAGTATATATACTAGATATATATACTAAGTATACATACCTAATATATATACCAGTATAGTATATATACCGGTATGGCCAGTAAACTCCCAGTACCAAAACTTATGGCTTCTAGCCTCCATCGTTCAGCCATGCATCAATTTCATGGTTGAGCTTGCATGAGGTGTTTGGTGCCTCGTCTAATTTGATAGCTCGTCCTCCATAACCTTCCACCTACATCTCTAGCGCGAGGATCAAAGGGTCGGGTGGTTGGTGCATTAATGTCCTGGCAGAGTGCCATGCACACTATGGGTTGGATATCACCCCATTCGGGGTACTTGTATAGAATATATACTAAGTATATATAATTAGTATATATACT
>JASDQU010010698.1:26451-40452 GCA_032191745.1 Picea mariana
TATTAACCGTTGCGTAAATCTTGTGGCTACCACTTGCTCTTCCCATCGGGGCCTTTCCCTTTCTATGCACAAATCCTGATTGTAACTCTGGGCAGTCACGCTGGTAATGGGGTCCTTCGCACCCCCAACAGGTAACACAGGATTGAACCTGCGCACTGTTCTGTGACTGTCTCTGAAATGAGAAACTTCCCCTGGAACCCCTGCCTCTATTGGCTTCTCCCTGAGATGGTCATGGACCTTCCTGCATCGTTGGTGATGAACGATATGATACACTTGCTGCCATTGAAATCCCTGTGGCTATTGTCCTTGGTGCGACTCTATTACCATATGGAGGTGGCCTTGAGCCCCCTCCCCTGGGAAATGTCCTAGGGGCCTTCCCCACTAATCCAGGATGATGCGGAAAGGTCGGTCTCGTACCTTCCATTAAGTTCATGTGTTCCTCCACATAACACACATTTTACACAGCTTTCGCTACTGAAGATGGTTTCCACATCCACGCCATAGCCCTTATCTTAGGGTTTAACCCATAGAGAAAGCATTCTTCCTGTCGTTGGTCATTATCCATATATAAAACATATTTGACCAATTCCATAAACCTAATCTTATATTCTTCCATGGTTCTGTTTCCCTGTACTAGAGCATGAAACGCTCCTACCTGTTGTTCCTCATAGTAAGCTGGCAGATATTTCCTTCGGAACCTCTCCTCGAAAAGTTCCCAAGATACGATGTCTGGGGTAAGATGCAGTTACCTTTCCAGGTTGCCCCACCAATTCAAGGCACTGTCTCTTATATAAAAAATCATTATCTTCGCCTTTGAAGTGGATGCATAGTCTCTTAAGGCGAAACACCTTGTCATGCCTTCCAACCATGCCTCGACACGTTCACTGGAACGACCCCTGGCAAACTCCAAAAATTTGATCTTCTGCAGTTCTCTAGTGATGTCTTCAGGTGGAGGTCCTCCCCCTAAATCCCTCGATGCTTTTGGATCACCCGTTCCAAATGGTGGGGGCTCCACTTCAATCCCTGTTGGTTGACGCCCCTTTAAAGTCTCATTTATGGCCTCCAAAGAGCGCAGTATGAGAGCTAGTTCAGGCAATGGTGGTGGCGACGCTGGCGGTCCCTGCGACGATGCCCCTCTGCCTCGATTTCCTCGAGTCCTAACCATCCTGTATAATTTAACCTGCATTAACCAAAGTTGTCAGGGTGAGTTCAAGGACATTTCACATTTGTGCAACTTAAACTAGAAAACAAGGTTAGGCATAAGTTTTTTTTACTTGTCTGTAAACAAACATTACTCTCTTTAGGGGAAGTGGCTAGGTTAGGGTTAAGAATCTAAGCTTGGTGTCACTGCTTAAGAAAACTACTGACTCTCTCGCCTGGTAGCTATGCTAGCTTTTCACCATACTTGCCAATTTCTCTAACTTTCCTACCTAGTGCGCATGAAGCCCCCTCTTGCTTATCTTGGTCTAAGTCCTTATACTTTGTGTTTAAAACTAATTAAGGTGATTTACAACCTAATGTTGATGAAATGAGCCTAAGGCTATCCTTCGATGCTTGACGCGTAGTGCACTGAATAGTCTCCCTTGTGGGCTCCTCCATGGTTCCTTAACACTTGGTCTTGGGCGCTGGGATTTGGTTCTTAGCTCGTGGACTTGGAGATTGGGCCTCGGGCGCAATACTTTTAATTTTTCTTATTAAGTTAATCACCTTAGACCTTAGTTTTAATTAAAATTGTAATATTTAATACCATATATTTAAATCTTTAATTTAAAACATATATAATAACTTAAACCTTTAATTTAAAATATATATTTAAAATTATTATTAAATTAATTTAAATCTTTAATTTAATATATACATAGTAATTTAAATCTTTAGTTTAATAATAATTTTAAAGATTTAAATTATATAGTTTAANAATGAGCCTAAGGCTATCCTTCGATGCTTGACGCATAGTGCACTAAATAGTCTCCCTTGTGGGATCCTCCATGGTTCCTTAACCCTTGGTCTTGGGCGCAATACTTTTAAATTTTTTTATTTTTTTATTTTTTTTTTAAGTTAATCACCTTAGTTTTAAACCTATATAAGTTTAAACCTAAATTTAAATTATATTATTTAAATCTTTAAATCCTTAAAACTAAGGTTTAAAACTTAAAGCATTAATTTAAAATATATATTTTAAATTAATTCTAATGCTATCAAATAGTTAAGATTTTATTTAAAATTTATGGTATATAGCAATGATATTATTTTAATTTAATAATAATAAGGTGTAGCAATTATACTATTTAAATCTTTAATTATATTTTAAATTAATTTAAATCATATAATTTAAATCTTCAATTTAATATATATGTAATAACTTAAATCTTTAATTTAATGATAATTTTAAAGATTTAAATTATATTATATTATATATATATATATAAAGCCGTGATATTAAATAAATCAATTTTAGTTAATTATATTTATTTTTTATATATAAAAAATAATAATAAAATAAATAAAAATATTACATAAAATAAATAAAAAATTAAATTGAAACCGGCATCGTGGGTCCTCACATGAGGCCCACGTGCCCCCTCCCAAGGTCATCGCTAACCAAAACCCTACGCATACCCCCGCACTTTCTATCTTAACCCTAAATTCTCTTTTCCCCTCTCATTTTCTTCTTGGGAGGTCCCTGGCTACACGGTAGGCCGCCATGGCTGGAGGTCTTCAAGCCTGAGCAAGCTAGACAAGTCTCTTATGACTTCCTTATCTATTTTGTTTCCGCTCCTTCTTTATCCATAGATTCTCTTTCGGATTTGTGTGGCCAGTCGTTTTAGTGTTGTGTTGCAAGTTATTGGCTTGGTTTGGGCACCGACTTGGCCACCAGTCGCGGGTTCAAAACCCATGAGCCCCTACTCAAAAGAAAAAATGGTACTGAGCCTATGTATATATGCAGCCTGTGATGAGGTAAATGTAGCCTGAGATGTGGTAAATACAGTCTGTGATGAGGTGAGTGGAGTATGGATCTCGTGCTTACACTTATCTTGATGTGTCTACATGTGGCTTGGGCCTGTGTGTAAATATGGCATGTTGGATCATTCCTCCAGTCGCTGGCTTGGCTATTGATTGCGGGTTGGTGTTAAGGCCCTTCTCAAAGTGATTGGCTTGTTTGGTTGGTCGTGTGTTCATGGTTTTATCTCTTCATAGTGGCCTACACGTGGCCCTAGCTCCATGGTCGACCACCTGAAAGGTGCAACCATGGTCGCCATGGTTGGCCTCTCCCCTTGGTTTTGTGCATGACAGTTTGGATGGTTGGCTCCATTTTTTGACCTCGTTGTTCCAAGAGGTCTCAATTTTTCTTGTAGATTCGCCCATGCACGCAGTGTTCTGGTCAGCCTCTATTTTGCTTGTATTATTTTCAAGGTCTGCTCTAAAACCAAGACCATTTGTCCACTAATGAGGAGAATTCAACAATACACTGGGTAGCAGCCGTTTGCCACCGAAAATGAAAGTAACAACACTAATACTAGTACTCGTGTTGCATCCGAGCTTCCAATGAGCAGATATTGGAGTCAAACGGGTAGAAGAGGATATTCGCATCAAACGGGTAGAAGCAATTGCGAGGAAGTTAGACAGAGAGAAAGCCATTTTCCAGCGAGATGGACCTTCAACGTTGAGTAGCCGAAGAGTTATCAGAGGAGGCGTCGCGACCGTGAACAGATGATATAAGGCCGGTGCCTCAAATGTCTAAGAGGAAGCTCTTCAATTACGTTGTTTGGTTGGTTTTTTTTTTTAATTACTGCAATGATGCTCTATGAAAAAAATTTGTTGTTTTTATCGTATATTCCACTCACAATTTTTTTTTTAAATAAGAGCACTCTCTACCAATTCTGTTGTCCTAACTCTTCTGCAAAGAAATTTTAATTTTTTTTCTGCCATGCCATTTGGTGCCTCAATATAAATCAACCTAATATTTCATATGTTCAATATAGTTTTCATTAAAAGGTCATATTTTTGGTGTTGCATTGTCCTTAATTTCAAAGTTTCAATGTCAATAGATGTGATTAAAATCATTCTAACAGCTAACTGTAGAGATCAGGGAAAGAATCCATGGCTGAGGAAACAGTTCACGAGCTTCCCTGATTCAAATCTATGAGAAGTTGTCTTGATTTAAATTTATGCACAAATTTTGTAACTTATATCCACTGTGGAGGAATATCTCTATTCATCTAAATATATACAATGGCAGTGTGAAAGTTCCTTGCTTCACCACTTGATTTCTCTGATGGGAGGTATATGTCTATTTATATACAGTCATTTATACCTATGTTTAGAAGTTCACGGGCAGAGCATAATTATTTGGGGAAGCATTATGTGTGTGTGTATATATATATATATATATATATATATATAGATCTGCATATATACTAAAAAAAAACAATTGTGTGCTTGGCTTGCAGGTTAGGTGGAGCTGGAGCTTGGAGCTCAGATTTATACCTAATTAAAGGGTTTCAGGGTTTCAATACAACTGTTTTAGGGTTTTTTTTTTTTTTTCAATTTCATGGTTGGAACAGCTCCATTCCTGAACTGTCCTTCATACATGTGAGTAGGTGGGTAGGCCTTGGTCCAAGTTTTTGAACTAGGGCTCTGATACCATGTGTAATGCCCTAATTTAACAAAGCCTAAATTTTTTTATAAATTTAAACAATTAAGATTATTTCGACGTATAAGCAATAAGAAATTTCATTATTCAGCATGTAAGCAGCAGAAATTTAAATTTATGAACAGCATGCTAATAAATGTAAATAACCATCACATATTCATGAGAATGCATAAATAAAAATACCTTTGTCCGATGCTAAATTCCCGACCTTTGGTTGTCCTCTCTGTTGTTCTGCCCATACTCTGCCCAAAACCGAATCTTCCTCCCTGCCAGCTAGGAACAGAGCTTGTCCGACTCCCTAGCTCCAGGATTCTGTGAGGATTTCTAGCCCCCGAGCCCAAAACTCCCAGCAACCTAGTGCCCCCTGTAACAGTTCACCCAATCTCCAAACCAGGAAATATCCTCAGCAGAAAATACAGTCCCTGCTCTCCAATGCTCTCCTTTCCCCCAAATTCCAAAAGTTCCCTTTTCGAATGCCTCTCCCCTTCATATCCTCCCCATTCACCGCCTCCTCCTTCATTTAATGCCACCCACCTTATCCCTCCATTTATTACCTTACCCCTCCACTCAATGCTTCATCCCCCTGCATATGTAAAGTTTTATAATAAATAAATAAAAATTATTAAGCTCTCAATTCATTACCCAAACCTTTAATGAGTTAATTAATTAATCAACAGATACAAACAATTAATAATTAATTAATTAATTAATATTATTAATAAATAATCATTGTTTAACTAAAACATATTAGGACAGTTTATTATTTAATTAATTATACTTGATAAACCTTAAGTAATCATTTCACTAGGGTTGTTACACACACTATCTCGATGCCCTCCTGGCAGAGTATTCTAGATTTTTCAGTAACTCTGGATTGTGCTTCTTCCCACATAGTCTATACTTCCAAGGAACATAATCACCTTGAAATTTCTCCCTGAGTCTGTGAATTAATATGGCATGTCCTTCTGGCAACTTCTCTTCTAACACCTTTGAGTTCATATATGCACTCCTTGTGTCGGCTCACAGAGTTTCCCTACTCTGTCGTGCACTCCTTGCACTTATCCTAGAGAACCAGACTTAACTCAACACACTCTCGAATAGAAAACAACATCCCTATCCCTACAGACGATTCCTAACATCCATCTACAATTCACAAACATGTAAATGACATTCATAACACAACACCCATTACACAGAAATGTAAAACAAGAAAAACTGTCATTTTCTATTAATGGTGGAATGTCAAATTACAATGGTAGAGTCTGAGCTGCAACTGAGTCTTGGCTCTCTGCATTTCTCTCCCTATATCTTATGCATTTTTCCTACGACCCAACTCATATAACCTCTACTTTTCTTACAATACAAAGATTTATACAAGAGGGGCTCTATGAGATTCCCTCGCAAGATTAAATTAGTGGTGTCAAAGCACCATCCAAAAAACCTATCTAATAGACAGATTACAATGAAGCAAATATGCTCCAAATCAGATGCAGATCCCTTCTACTGTCAGCCTATTAATGGCAACCTTATCTCCATCTTGTGCGAAAGAACAACTTGGATTTTCTAGCTCTTCTTCAATTAATGTCTAGATCATGCCTTGGATTCTCGAGGAAAAAATGAGAGGGCGGTGCCTCTCCTTCCTTGAATGCGCACCACGCGTGCTAATTAGTTGGCGTGTGTTGAGGTGGACCGATGCTTCTGCATCACGAGACATAGTGAGTAGAGGAGATAGAGAGGAAGAGAATCGTAAGAAATGTATGAGTCATTAAGCTAGTGAGCTAGGGAAGGAGTGAGTGAATCGATCTCGAGGGTTAGATCGCAGGTTGAGGATCCTGGTGTGATCTAGTCAGCCTAACAGGGATCAAGGAGCATGTGGGAGAGAGGAGGAACTAAGACTGTAACCATGCGCAGTGTGATATCTTTCTAAAACTATAATAAAATCTTGAGAGCCATATCTTTGTGGACGTAGCCCAGGGGGGATGTACCACAGTAATACTTTGTTATGTGATTGAATGAATGCATATTTATGTCTAATTAATTGATGAATGTTAGATAAATGAAGCACTAAGTAGATCTAGTATTCCATATGCATCCATCAATTGAATGTTGTAACTAGATGTTAGATGAACTAAATAAAATTTACGATGCACAACCACGGATCTTGCTCTATCTCAGGCTGCAAACACCTGAGTATTGCAGCCACCCATAGAGCTATCTCGGGTGAGACTATGCAGTACACTCTGTGTACTGCGTTGCCTTTTGGTTTACTAGAGGGGCCAATAGTTATAAGGGCTTTTGTTGGGAAGCTTCTTAGTTCTGAACCAAGGTCAATTCTGATGATCAATTAGAATATCCCACAAGGAATCCTCAAGACTAAGAGAACCGATTAGATAATGAAAGACCTACGATAACCAACAAAATCCCATTCTCGTGCTCAATATCATCTATTTCACCACTGGTTGAACAAATCTTTGACTTCGGTCTTGTAATCTTGATAAGGATATATTGGCCTAGATAAGAAACAACAAACCATATCATAATCATTTCAAACATATCCCATATGCCTGATTTCGTCTTGGGACTAGGTACATGCACAAATAATGGAGGCGCTACTGAAATTATGGAAAATATGCAGCTACAGGAATTCCAAAAAATATGTAGCTACAAGAATTTCGGTAGCGTATAACATTATGGTGACAAATGGACCGCTACCAAAATTGTGCATTGTTACAAAAGTCTATTTACCCCACATATTATAACATAAATACAAATTATGATCTAAATGATCATTAAATAATTGGGAAATATATTAAAAGACATTAATTGGTTACCTGGTAGTGTTTCTTTAGAAAATGCATCGTGAAGAGGGAATAGATATAGTGATGAAATATGTAAAATGATAGTAGTGGGGAATTAATATAGGTAAATGATATTTTGGATTTGAAAAAATGTAAAAAAATCTAGGCTCAACATCCCCCCATGCTTGAGCATTTGCATGTCCTCATGCACTGAATTCTTAACAAAAAGGATTCCTTCAAAATTTTAAAAAAATTGTGCCCCACCTCCCTGTTATTCATTCTTTGTTGCTCTTATCATAACAACAAGGTTCCAAGTAGAGACTATATGAGCTTGTTGGTCATTATTCTGATGTTGATTAAGCTTACCTTCCAACCTTCTCTTTTACCATTTTAATGATATCACCTATTCTTGCCACTTATTGGATTTCTTCAACAAGATTTGATATTTAGAGGCCAGATGATTGTTATTCCTACTCAACCGAGCACTTGTCACCTTTGAGATCTCATTTTGCCTCTTGATATGTCTATTCAATAGCTCATATTATTTCATTTTCCCCTTCAATTTCTTACTCTTATTACTTTTCCCATTTAATTTGAAGAATCGAGGGAGTGTACAGGATTGGAATAGGTTACCTCTTTGATATTGTCACATTCCTTGGCCTAGTTGGATATAAGAAGAGGGTGTTGTGAAATAGTTTCTTATGGTGCCTAATAGGGGCTCAACTTCCTAGATTCACTTTCTTATGATAAAAAATTCTTACTCTCTTCAAGGATTGGTGAAGAAAGAGTCTCTCTTGCAGAGGAACAAGTACAAGGTTTCTTTGGTACACTCCCAATGATAACCACCTTATCATCCTCTTGATCTCGTCTCTACTCAGGTTATTGAATCGTGTGTCTAGCTCTACTCCTGGTAGTCATAGGTGTATCCTTTTGCAGTACAGGGGTTATCACCAGTTATTCCCACACCTATCCCAAAAGGATAAGCCGTATCGATTTACACTCTCACACCATTATTCCCTCACATAACATAGGAAACCCCCTTTTTCCTAAGTTATTTCCCACTTTCCCACCATTATACCCTTGCATAACTTACGAAAACCCTTTTTTCCTAAGTTGTTTTACTTAACTAACCCATAATCCACTTTTATGCATTCCCCAATATTTATTTTATTTAAATTAAATGGAAAATTCAAATTAGTGGTTAAAATTAATTTGGTCAAATATAATATTTTATTATTTTTACCATATCAAGGATAACCACTATTTTCCCTATAAAATAAAGACAGCCATATCATTTTCCATAGAGATTTTCCTTAAGAGTACTGAGATGATGCCAAAATTTCCACTCGTCTTTTAGCCTCATCTCACCATTATTACTTTCCGTCAAGAGGAGAATCTAGCCAGTTCTACCATACATCCAAGAAAGAAATAAGAACCCTCCCATGGAGAGGCCACAGGAGGAATTTTGTCTTCATGAGTTTATACACAGGTGTTGTTTGTATTATTCTTTCCATTGGGTATAGAGATTGATCACATTCTTTGGATATTTCTACTACATTTTGCAGTCGATATGTATTTTATTTTAATTCTATTATTGTAGATCTAGATCTAAAGGAATGTTTTTCCATTGATTAAAGTGTAAAACCCCATTTTTAAACCCCCATTTACATGCAATTAATCATGATTAATGATTTCCATGCCATGGAATATAGACATTGTAAAATGTATTATTGTTTGATTATAAAATGCATCACAACTGACTGATGGGTGGAGCACATGTATTGGCCATGATACCATGATAGGGATTAATGAGCGGGCAGAGAAAGGGGATTCATGTGCAAAATACCCCAAGCTACCTCGATAAATTATGTGGAGGAAAATACCCATATTTCCTCTACCCTGCAGTTGAAGCAAATTATTTAATGAGAGTGGGTTGGTAGTTGAACAACCAACCACACCTAATGAATATAGGTATGGGGAGATTGATGGATAGAGTACCACCTTGTTTCCTTGCTTGACCCGAATTATTCTAATAGAATAAAAGAAAAAAAAAATATTGTTCGAGAAGCTTGTGGGGAAAAGCGTGAGGAATGCATGGGTGCATGCAGAAGAAGGAAGTTATGGCTTTGGAAATAAAAACAACTTGAAAATAATGGGTGCTCGTGAGAGGAGAGGTGGTGCAATGAAAGAAATGTTTGTGCGAGAGTAGATAGAGAGATCACCCACATAACTCTGAGTAGTAGAGAGGAAACTAGGAATTTTTCCTTAGGAAACTGGGAATTTTTCCTGAGGAAACTGGGTAGTTTTCCTGAGAAAACTAGGAAGATCTCCCAAGTCATGAACGATCACCTTGGATCAGAGAAGAACCAAATCCTAACTAGAGAAAAAAATGTGTGTGGGATTGGTGCTTACTGGAAAGAAACAAGAAATGGAAGGGGAGGGCATTGAGAGAAAATGTAGTTGTGAAATGACTCCCTTTTGCAAATGAAATAAAACTGGGAAGACAGTTGATAAACCTCATGGATGTATTAAGCTCAGTGGGAAGATGGTAATTTATGTTGTTTCTAGAGGAGTGAAGGAGAGTAACCTTCTAATCCATTCCTTGACTTTTTGAGTCAATTGTGAGAGTCCCCTGGTGGTATCATGGCCTGGCATAGGGTTGGCATGTTTTCGAAGTGACAGAGCAGTAGATTCTATAGTTGGGTGGAAAAGCGCTCACCCACAGTCATTTGAGTTGGCTATAGCATGTAAGCAGATAAGTTTTCCTTATACTTTGTGTATTTGAATATAATGAATGGTTGTATGTCTATATTTTCCTATGTACACAGTAGTAAACATGTTGTATTGGATTTCCTGTGAAAGGTAACTAGATTTATAAGTTAAGGAATGAATAAATGTGCATGACCTTGTTATCTCCATGCATTAAGTCTCCTTACTAAAGTATTGTACTCATGAAATTGGAAACAAAATCAAGAATATAAGAATTTGACCTATAATTCCCATTGAATGTCTACTAATGAAGATAAATTGTATCATGTTTTTCATAATGGCTCGATGTGAGAAATAAACATTAAATCTGACTTGAACGGAATATTTTAATCACCCTTGTTAATTGGAAAATTATAAAATTAATTGTAATTCTTGTGAATGGGGAAATTAGTACATTTTGTTAACCATGTATCTTCCTCATCTGTGAAAAGGAAATTTTTCAGGGCTTGAAATATTCATTAGGTGTTTAAGGGTAGAGTACCTCTTGCCATCTAGGAATAGGTTTAAGAGCCAAAGGATCCATGTTAAACTTTGGAAGGATGAGACCAAAAAATACTCTAGGATATCTAAGTTCCAAAATAAACCTTACTCATTGAGATCCTTGCTTAAAATCGAAGAGAAATGGTAGTCGTTGGCTCGGAGGGGAGGATAAACCTTGGTCACCCAATCATCACCAAAGAAGTAGGAAATAGAGGTGGAGCCATGATTAGCTGAGTCACTGGATAATTGATGCACCAAAAGATCTATGTTGAAGGGGCATGTTAAATCTCAGTGCCAGTGGGAAGAGTTCCAACACAAGGTTCCATCCCTTTTATGATTGTAAGCAAGGTAGAGAGAGAGAGAGAGAGGATGATTTTGTAATGATGTAGTGTGCCAGCGTGGCTACCAAAATGTCACTGAGTACAACACTTGTCAACATCATATTTATGTGGGTCTAGTATGGGCCCTGTTGAGCATAAAACCATCGAATTTTCACCCTTAAAACTTATTCGTCGGATCAGAGGACCGAGGGTTCTCGGTCATTGATCTTTATTGATAAGCTCAAGAGGGATTTGACACCTTAGAGAAATCAGACCTTTGGGCCACCAGAGCTCCCAAGGCTTGTTCCCTTTTTTTATTTCCATGGTTTCCCGGTGCCCAGTTGGGAAAGGTTCTAGGAAGGGTTTTGGTCCCTCCCCTTGCATGCATGTGGGTGGGGGGAAGTTGGGGCACATTGGGATGATGTCAGGTTGACGTAGTTGAGCCAATAAGAAGTGGACAAGTGTCAGGAGTGGATAGGAACCCTTACGCCCTATGATGATGTGTAGTGCCACGTTCATCCATGTGTTATGCTATGGTTGGTCCATATGTCATGAATATAATGTGCCACATGTATTGGATGGTTAAAAGTTCCAGTGTATATTTTTGTAAAAGTTCAAAGTAATGATGTCAACAACCATGTGTAGTGCCATGTGTCGGGCCACATCATTTTAGTGTCCGATTAGGTTACAAGGTGTCATTCTAGGTGACATGTCACATCAAGACCATGTGTCCTTGGTGCCAGAAATACCATCATATTGGGCATTCAAGGAATGAGTGCTCAAGGTTTACCCCGAGGTCCAGTGCTGATGGGGTAAGTTGTCAATTGGGTAAGAACCCCAATGGAGTGAGTTGTCAGTGGAGTAATTTTTCAGTGTGGTAAGAATCCTAATGGAGTGAATTGTTTGTGGGGGTAAGGTGATCGATGAGGGTGAAGTCTTGGTTGGGATATGGTCCCAAGGAATAGACTACCAAATAAAAGGTTAACTGGTAACCAGGAAGGTTGTGATTATGATAGTTGTGGGGATCCACTGCATCTCAGTGCCTGATTGAACCGCCCTTAAGTCTCATTGTTGGTTATGCAACATGGCATTATCCTGGGTGCACCACATTGGAGGGTGACATGTCTTGACACGTCCATCCACATTGGAGGGTGACGTGTCTTGACACGTCCATCCACATTGGATGGTACAGGTGATGTGGATCCACGTAGGTGACACATGGAGGTAGGTGGAAGAATGCCTGAAACCTTTAGAAGGCCATAAATTTTGATCTACAGTTCGGTTTTGAGCATTTTTATAGTCGTTCGAAAGCTCTCAATTATAAAAATTAGGCTGTGATATCATAATTGAATTTAGATGGGTGATTAAGAAAGGTGGCTTGAAGAAATAAAAGAGGAAATTTGTACATCCCACCATCCTAATATATATTAGGGGGTCGGTTATGTTACAAAGTGGTATCAAAGAAGATTTCAAACAACAGGATTGAATGGGCTAGAGATCAGTCACATGACTGGTATACCAAGGCTAAGATGAGTCTGTTGGAAAGGGTTTTTTGCATTAAAAGTTTGTTTATTAGCTGCACAAACTTCTTGAGAAGAAGGATTGCAGAATTCATGTTTAAAATTCCTCATAGAATAAACTTAAGAATGTTGAGTTATGACAGAAGAGTTATGCCATCACCTTGTTGGAATTAGAAAGCCCCCTACAGGAGTTTTGAATAGGAGGATAGGAATTTTGTTGATATTATTGGTAGCTTCAGGAGGTATGAACCTTTATTGTGACCTTTGAAAAGATTAGAATATTCCAGAAGGAAGCAAAAAAATAAATGTAACCCTAGACAAGATGTCGGCTGAAGAAAGATAATTAATATAAATTAATTAGTACCCAGAAGGAGAATTCAACCCAGGAAAGTCTACCAGGAATACTATAAATATAGGGCATCAGTCTCTCATTTGTCACATTCACAGAATTGCAGAAGTCACTTGTCCGCACTGCAGTCTGGCAGTCTTGTGTGCAAGTTCTAGAGAAGGTGTTGCGCCAGCTTTGGGTTGGAATATCTTATCAGCTTTGGTTACTTTCTTGCTTGTTGCATTATCCTTGCTTGGCTATTGGATTTATACCAGGTTTCTTCTCACTGTCAAGGTCAAGGTGCTTAGAGGGTGGCTTCGACCTATGGTTGGGTGACAATATTGATATTGTCAATGGTAAAACGAGCACATCCTGTCATATTCTAACAGGTTATGGGCCCACACCTCCTTCATTCAGTCTAAACAATGGAAGGAAACATAGCCATTAGGATATTGATCTCACTGAGGAACTACTGCTAGGGTTACTAGCAGGAGCAGCTTCCAAGACATTGTCACTAGGGTTACTCGCAAGAATAGTTGCAGAAACCCTAAATCTCACATCCAGCACCTTGTGATGGAGCATTGTCAGGCTGCTAAATTGTAGCTTTTAAGTGTCTTGAATCACTAAATTGTCAAACCAGGGTTGGTATACTTCGAGCTGATACACAGTATGTGCAGGCAAGTGTCTAGTCTTTATTTGAATGCTATTCTAAAAATGAAACATGCCCCTATTCTAAAAACTTGAAATCTGATGATTAATTCAAAGCTGAGCATTTCCTACNTTTAAACAGCTCCCCGGCAACGGTGCCAAAAATGTCAGGCTGCTAAATTGTAGCTTGTAAGTGTCCTGAATCACTAAATTGTCAAACCAGGGTTGGTATACTTCGAGCTGATACACAGTATGTGCAGGCAAGTGTCTAGTCTTTATTTGAATGCTATTCTAAAAATGAAACATGCCCCTATTCTAAAAACTTGAAATCTGATGATTAATTCAAAGCTGAGCATTTCCTACGAAATCATAAACAGAAGCAAAACAGTCTAGTACTCAAAGGCTCAGATTGCTATTTCTGTTGAAAAGCACAATTCTACAAAATCATTCTAACTCTGTGTTTAACCATCTACCAGCAGCATTA